>ML777210.1:139136-163428 GCA_009831015.1 Picea engelmannii | reverse complement strand
CATTATTTTTTTTTCATGGTTGATAAGAAGTAAATATGGATGAACTCCAAAGTGGTCCCCTTACGGTGAAAGCCCTCACGGGAAGATGCTTTGTGGAGTAAGAGAACCCATGCTTACTTGTGGAACAATGAGATGAAGGAAAGTGAGTTTGTCAGGGAAAATATCCTGGATGGATAGTTCTTGTCATGTCATTTCCGGTGGTATGTGGAACGTCACATAATTCCTCATGCTTAGAGAGTTATGGCCATGAGAAGTTGGAGACCCGAGGTTTGGGTAATGGACCCAAGTTTGTTTGATGGGTAACGGTATGCATTATGATATATTTTTAGATAATACTATTCTATATGGATAATACATGTCATGCCATTTCTAGTGGTATGTAGAACATCACATAACTCCTCACGGTTTGAGAGTTATGGCCTTACGAAGTTGGAGAACCCTCATATGTCATCTAGAAGCCCCAAAAGGTCAAAGTAATCAAAGTGGTTTAAGAGATTTTAAAAGGTAAATAGTAAAGTTAAGTGATGAGTGTAATATAATTCAATGTGAATACAAAATAAATTGTTTCAATAATAGTTTTAATGGAGAAATTAGAAGTGGACCCAACCCTAAAACAAGGAAAGTGGGGCCAAGTGACCTAGAAGATGTTTTTAAGGAAGCTACTTGGAGAATATAAATAAGAGGCAAGGCTCTGTCATTTGAAACACACTTGAGAATATTGAATATCTATAGGTTTCTGAGGTATACAAATGATATATAAGACTAAATTCTAAGGAAAGTGAAGAAAAGAAGGCCAAAATGCAAGGAAGGATAAATTCTTTTAATGGTGCTTTCTAAGGTATGTTATTTTCAGGTCATCTCACCATTTTCTCTATAAAAAAATTTCTATAATGCTTCAGATCCTGAAATTTCTATGAAAGTGAGAAAAAATATCCAAGTATATGTGGTTAAAAATTAATCTATGGGTCGTTGTATTTTGGGAGTTACACTCTGTGGAAAATAGGGTTTGTGGTCAGTCCTGAAACTAGTCAAAAACAGGTGTTTCGGGTAAAAATGTCGTAACTTCTTCATAACAGATCAAAATTCAGTGAGACAAAATGTGTTGGTTAGGTTACATTCTTTAGTATTCTGTGTAATATTTTCATATCATTTCATCAAATATTTTGTGTGGGGCACGCTCTACAAGGTCGCTCTCTAGAATAAGCTAGAATTCAGCAAGGTATGCCTTTTTTGCTATAACTCCTTTTATGAGAGGTTCCAAGTAGTGCCACTTTGAGGAATTTCATAACACACATTGAAGAACATTGTGTATTAGTTTCATATCTTTATACATTACAGGTTCAAAGTTATGATTACTTCAAGTTAGGGTCGTTGACTAATCCAAAACTAGGCATGTGAGACTAAAGAAAAGTTTGATGAAAATGCTAGTCTCTTGTTTTTAAAGTTAAGGAAGGTTTGTAGGAATGTGATCATATACACCAGGTCTATTATAGAGCTACAAATAAGATTTGTATGAGGAAATTGATGAGGGCTTTTGGTTGAGGTACATGTTGAGTACATGGTTGAGACAAGTAGTTGGTGAGTTGGTGCACATACATGAGGTGTATAGTTGATGATGTTGGTACATATTGATGAGTATTTGACACATGATCAGTACATACTTGGTACATGGTTGGATTCACTTGTTTATGGTACAGGTTGATTATAGGTTGGTGCATGGTTGATGCACTTGTTTATGGTATAGGTTGATTACAGGTTGGTGCATGGTTGATGCACTTGTTTGTGGTACAGGTTGATTATAGGTTGAGGTACAAGTTGATGCATGGTTGATGCATGGTTCAGATTTATTGGTACAGGTTTACAGCGGTATATCTCACAGTGATAGTGTGACAATGGTTCCATCATTCTACTTCTACTTCAGGGTGGCAAGACGAGGCAAGGACAGGTGGTTGTAGCCACCTTCCGGTTGTAGCCGGAGAACATTGGGGGTTGTAGCCTCCTTCTGGTTGTAGCCAGAGATTTGTGGATTTGGAGCTTCCCTCAAGTTGTAGCCTGAGAAACTAGGGGGTTGGAGCCTCCTTCCAGTTGCAGCTAGAAAACAAAGGAAGTTGGTGCTTCCAATGAATGTAATTCTTCAAGACATATAAGAAAAAGCATTCCGTGGTTTTCTCCCGATTTGGGTTTCCACGTAAATCACTAGTGTACTATGTATGTGTGTGATTGTTTATTTATTACTGCTCATTATTGGATAATAATTCTACATTGATATAACATTTGAAGAAAAAGGATTATAATTACATTATTACTGATTTACCCCCCCCCTCTCAGTAAACCCTTGTAGGAAAGATGCCAAGAGGAGAAGAAAATATTTGTTGGCTTTAAGGCCAATCTCCACTTCACAAGCTAAGCGCACCTACCATACATAACACATGAGTTAGCACATGCAACGCAACACACAAAATCTACTAATAGAGAGCCAAAGTCCACCAAGGTTATTTCCCATGCAAGGCACCGACGAGGAACCACAACTGGCCAAAATACTTGCACAACGCATCACACAGGTCTACAGAGAACGAGCGCACAAACACCAAGCATCAGGCCAAATCAGAAGGGAGGAGTCCACAAGGAGCACTCTTTTCTCAAGGGGCATTATTGTTGTTTTCTTTACAAAGAAGAAAATATTGGTCGAAGGCCAATCTCCAATTAACAACAATCAAGCACGAGTACCTGCATCAACACACAAACCAAGGTTCAACACGAAACACATTTAAATCACTAAACTCTAGTGGTAAACACAAGAGGGTAACCAACGAGCCATGTTTTCGTGCTCATGGGACTCGAAACCATGACTTGTTGGTCGAAGGAATCAGGGAAAGAGTCCACGGGCCCAAGCAACTCTGGCGCCAAAGGCATGGAGGAGGGGTCGTGAGGAGGTTATGTATTGTCCAACTCCAAGTCCACATATCAAGCACAATCAACACATAAATCACCAAATCCAAGTGCAAGCATCGAGCCCTTTACGCACCAGTGGATATGCCAACTGAGCCAAGCACCTACAACACAACGCGGGTTAAAACAACATAACACAACACAATTTAGAGACTAGCGTAGCGCTCCCAAGCTGCAAGCCACATGGAGAAGGAACCCACGAGGAAACCTTGCTTTTTTCTACGTGTCAGGTGGGTAATTCAAATCTAAACATATGCCCAATTTCAAAGCACACCCAAAACTAAAACCAAAATCTTAGGCTGAGAATTTTAGAGAATTTATATGTCATATGCTAGTGGTGGGCGAATTATTTCAGGGTTTCCTGATGTCAGGTCTGTGGCAGAGATTTGAATAGTAGGTAGTAAAGTCTCTATGCGCACAAAGCCTAGTGCATCAAACACCAGGTCACAACCAGAAGGAAACCCCTGCTGCAGTTGCAGAAAGGGGAGAGGCGGCAAGAGAGGTAGGGAGCCTTAGGGTTTGGTGGCAAGCGAATGTAGGGTTTGGGAACTGAGAGTGGAGGAAGAAGGGCACGTGGGCCTCATGTGAGGACCCACGATGCCCTACCTTTTAAAAAAAAATTCAAATTATTTTTAAATTTGTTTTGTTGTTATATTTTATTTTCTATTTTTCTATTTTTATTTATTTTTATTCGTTTAAATTTAAATTAATTGTAATTATTTTAAAACATGATTTAAAAAAAAAGAAAAATTATTTTTTATTTACGGTAAAGTTTAATTATATTAATTATTTAAAATTTAATTGTTTTTATTAGTGTAAAGTTTAAAATGTACTTAAAATTAAAATTAATCAAATTTAAAATAAAATTAATCAAATTTAAAATAAAATTTTAGTTTTAATTTGGTTAATTTAAATTTTAATTATCCCAATGGGTTTGATTTTAAAATTTAAAATTTTATTTCAACTAATGATATTAGTGATTAATTAACTAGTGACTACTTAATTAGACTGATTGATTAAAGTGAGTAATTAAGTACATATTTAATGATTAACTATGTTCAAAATCACATTAAATAGTTCTAAACGAAAAGTTTAAGGACTTAAACCATGAAACGGGGGGAGGGGGCTTCATGCACATTGGGAAGGTAAGTTAGAGGAATAGGCGAGTGTGGTACAGTGCTAGCGTAGCTACCAGGCGAGAGGGTCAGTATTTTTCTTAGGTGAAGACATCGAACTTAGATGCTTTAACCCTAACCTAGCCACTTCCCCTAAAGAGAGTAACGTCTGTTTACAGACAAGTAAAAAAAACTTATGCCTAACCTTGTTTTCAAGTTTAAGTTGCACAAATGTGAATTGCCTTAGACTCTCCCTGAAAAAATTTTGGTTGATGTAGATTCAATTATAGAGGATGGTTAGGACTCGAGGAAATCGAGGCAGAGGGGCATCGTCGCAGGGACCGCCAGCGCCACCACCACCATCACTTGAATTAGCTCTCATCCTACGCTCTTTGGATGCCATAAATGAGACTTTTAAGGAATGTCAGCCATCAAGGATCGAAGTGGAGCCCCCTACCATCTGGAATGGGTAATCTTGCAGCGTCGAGGGATTCAGGGGGAGGGCCTCCACCTGAAGAAATCACTAGAGAACTGCAGAAGATTAAACTTCCAGAGTTCGCCGAGGGTCATGCCAGTGAACATGCATAGGCATGGTTGGAAGGAATGACAAGATGTTTCACCTTAAGAGACTATGCTTCCACATCAAAGGTGAAGATATCAATCCTTTAGTTAAGGGGCAGTGCCTTGAACTAGTGGGGAAACCTGGAGAGGCAGTTGCACCTTACTCCAGACACTGTCTCTTGGGAAATTTTTGAGGAAAGGTTCCGAAGGAAATATCTACCAACTTACTACAAGAAACAACAGGTGGGAGCATTTCATGCTCTAGTATAGGGAAACAGGATCGTTGAAGAGTATGAGATCAGGTTCATGGATTTGGTGAAATATGTTTCATACATGGATAATGACCAACGACAGGCATAACGTTTTGTCTATGGGTTAAACCCTAAGATAAGGGTCATGGTACGGATGTGGAAACCGTCGTCAGTATCATAAGAAATTGAAAATGTCTGTTATGCTGAGGAACACATGAGCTTAAATGGAGGTATGCGATCAACCTTTCCACATCATTTTGGATTCGAGGGGAAGGCTCCTAGGACCTTCTCTAGGGGAGGGAGCTCTAGGCCACATCCTTATGGTAATAGAGTCGCATCAAGGACAACTACTACAGGTATTTCAATGGCAACAAGTGTAGCATCCCGCTCATCACCAACGACGCAAGCAGGTTCACGACCATCTCCGAGAGAATATAGTAGGGGCAGGGGTTCGAGGGGAAGGAACTCATTTCATAGACCGCCACAGAGTAGTGCGTAGGTTCCATATCATGTTACGTGTTGGGGATGTGGAGGATTCCATTACCAACGTGACTACCCAGAGTTGCAAGAAGGATTTTTGCATAGAGAAGGAAAGGCCCCGATGGGAAGAGCAAGTGGCAGCCACCAAATTTATGCAGCAGTTAATAATTTCCAAGAAGAAAATCAATCCACGGTGGTAGAGTCGTCAGGTACGCTAAATCATATCAATGTTAAAATTTTATTTGATTCTGGTGCTACAGATAGTTTCATTTCACCTTCTGCATTAGAAAAGAGTGGGTTGGTAGCCTACGAGCATGATGAATTTAAACAGGTCAATATGGCTTCGGGGGAAAAACAAGCAGTAGTACCTAACGTTGATAATTGTCTAGTAGACCTGGGAGTGTGTACTACCAGTTTGAAGGTATACGTCACTGCTCTCAGGATGTATGACCTAATCATTGGAATGGATTGGTTAGAAGCCCATTGAGCTATGGTAGATTGTTTCGCAAAAAGGGTGCTTTGTTTTGACGATGAAGGAAGCTTAGTAGAGATCCATGGTGTACGAAGAAAGGTGTATCTACGTGTTATCTCAACTATGCAGGTTAAACGATGCATGAGGAAAGGGTGTCGACTTTATGTAGTGGAAGCAGTGAATGAAAAAAAAGGGCCCTCCTTGGATCGGTTCCCAGTATTGTCAAAGTTTAAGGATGTTTTTTCTGAATGAGTTGCTAGGGTTACCTCCTAAGAGGGAGCTTGATTTTACTATTGAGTTAAAACCTGGTGCAAAACCAATTTCCAAGACTCCGTATAGGATGACAGTGCCAGAACTTTGTGAGTTGCAGATGCAACTGAAAGAGCTACTCGACTTGGGGCTAATAAGGCCCAGTGTCTCACCTTGGGGTGAACCAGTAATTTTTGTGAAGAAGAAGGATGGCTCCTTACCGCTGTGTATAGATTACAGAGACTTTAAATGTGCTACAGTGAAAAATAGGTACCAAATGCCATGAATAGATGACCTCTTTGATCATATGAAAGTAGCAGTGGTATTCTCAAAAAATGATTTGCAATCAGGGTATCACCAGTTAAGGATTAAGGGAGGTGATATTCCTAAAAGTGCCTTTCGAACTCGGTTTGGGAATTATGAGTTTGTTGTAGTACCTTTCGAATTGACCAATGTGCCAACAGTATTCATGAGCCTCATGAACGGTGTATTCCGGAAGTACTTAGACCTCTTTGTACAAGTGTTTCTAGATGATATCCTCATCTCTCCCAAGAACGAAAGAGAACATGAGGAACACTTGCAGGTGGTGTTTTCCTAACTTAGAGAGAACAAATTGTATGGGAAGTTGTTGAAGTGTTCCTTCTTCCAGAAAGAAATCCACTATTTAGGTCATATCATTTCCAACGAAGGAATCTTTGTGGACCCAGAAAAGGTAAAGGCCATTATGGAATGGCCAATGTCGAAAATCTCTCATGAGGTAAGAACCTTCATGGGGCTAGCGGGTTATTATCGGAGATTTTTGGAAGGGTTTTCTAAAATAGTGAAACCCGTCACCACTTTGCATCGCAAGGGGGTTAGGTATCAATGGAAAGAAGAATGTGATAGTGAATTCATCAAGCTTAAGAGGTTACTAACTAGTGCGCCAATTCTACATGTGCCAGATATGGAAAAGGAATTCTTAGTCTACATAGATGCCTCGAAGAAAGGGTTGGGGGCCCTGCTAATGCAGTATGGAGGAGTGATAGATTATGCATCAAGGAAGTTGAAGAAACATGAGTAGATTTATGCTACTCATGATTTAGAGTTGGCAGCTATAATGCTAGCTCTAAAACTTTGGAGGCACTATCTAGTAGGGCGAAACTTTGAGCTCAAAATAGACCATCAAAGTTTAAAATATCTCTTCACTCAAAGGGATCTGAATGCCAGGCAAAGGCCATGGAGTGATTTTTTGAGTGAATACGATTTTGGTATTTCATACATCAAGGGAAAAGAAAATGTGGTCATGGATTCCTTGAGCAAGAGACCACGTGTCTTCTCCTTGGTACCCTTAAAAGTCAATCTGAGGGAACGTGTGTTGATGCAACTCCTTGGAGACAGTTGGTATTTAAAGGTTACTTCAAACCTCCAGAGTGGGAGGCAATTAGATCCAAAGTATGAAGGATATAGTATGGAATCAGACAGACTATTGAGATATCGAGGAAGGATGTACATCCCCGAAGGTGGGGATATTCAAAACATCGTATTGAAGGAAGCCCATTGAGAACTTTATTGTGTGCATCCGTGCGTGAAGAAAATGTACGTAGACATGAGGAAGTTATCCTTCTGGGTAGGCATGAAGCGCGATGTAGTCCATTTCGTCTCCAAATGCCTAGAGTGTCAACAAGTGAAATCCGACCACCATCACCTGGTAGGTCTCCTACAACCACATGATGTTCCTATGTCCAAGTGGGAAGTCATTTCTATGGATTTTTTTGTGGGATTGTCGCTCACATCTCTTAGACACAATTCCATTCTTGTAATAGTTTATAAGTTAACCAAGAGTTCTCATTTTATTCCAGTTAGAGACACTTACAATGTCATTGATGTGGCATGTGTGTTTGTAAGTGAGGTCATCTATTTTCATGGGACACTTAAGAAGATCATTTTAGATGGGGACTACAAATTCACTTCTATATTTTGGACAAGTTTGCAGTCAGCATTGGGGACTCAGTTGAACTTAAGCACAACTTATCATCCTAAAATGGATGGGCAAAATGAGAGAGTAAATCAGGTTATGGAAAACATGCTTAGGATGTATGTTATGGATAATCAAATCCATTGGGAGAAGTACCTACCTTTGGTAGAGGTCGCCTACAATAAAAAATTTCATAGCTCCATCGGAATGCCACCCTACGAATATCTGTATGGAAGGCCATGCAGAACATTGTTGAGTTGGGAAAGATTAGAAGACCAAGTAACAGGTGGGCTAGAATTGATTCAAGAGATGGAGAAACAGGTGATTCAGATTAGGCAAAGACTAAAAGAATCACATGATAGACATAAAATTTATGTGGATGCACACAGGACTGAACAAAGTTACAAAGTGGGAGATCAATTTTTCATTAGTATCAGGCCTAATAAGAGTACCATTTGGTTTGAAAAGGGGACAAAGTTTTCACCTCGATTTATAGGACCATTCAAAATCCAAGAGAAAATTGGACCCGTTGCCTATCGTTTCATACTGCCACCCCACTTGCATAAAAGTCATAATGTTTTTCATGTATCTATTCTACGTCATTATGTTGTCGACGAATCACATAAACTAAATTGGAAGGAATTTCAAGTATCGGATGCAGGAACCCTCACAGTAGAACCATTACACATATTGGACCGTAGAATCTAACATCTCAGGAACCGTCTGGTAGACCAAGTTAAGGTCCAATGGGACAAGTATAGTCCAGGATCTGCTACTTGGGAGGATGTTGAGACATTACGGCGAGATTATCCCTCACTTTTTTGACCACCTAGAGAATATGTTTCTTGAAGGTTGGGTGTATGTAACACCACCTTTTGAATTAGACACCTAGGATTACCTGAGGCCTGATCACCTTTATTTTCTATTCTCCGTGAAACTATTAATGATACACTTGAACTTTTAATACATATGAACCTATATAAATGTTTAAATGTTATTTGAATGATGATGGATATGATGCTACCTACTATGTGAATGAAAATTCTATAAATGTTTAAATGTCACTTAAATGATGATGGATATGATGTGACCTACTATGTGAATGCAAATTCTATAAATGTTTAAATGTCACTTAAATGATGATGGATATGATGCGACCTACTATGTGAATGAAAATTCTATAAATTTTTAAATGTAACTTAAATGATGATGGATATGATGCAATCTCTTATGTGAATGTGAAATCTAGGAATGTTTAACATTATGTGAATGATGATGGATATGATGCAATCTATTATGTAAATGAAAATCTTATGAACGGGTAACGTTAATTGAATTATGGGGATATTATGAGATCTATTTCTAACTTGAAAACTTCGATGTTAAATTTGTTGGTACGTGAATACCAAATTGAAATTATGGTTGTATGAAATTACATGATGATAATGCATAGATATGTATGAGTTTGTGTTACAGACTAATCTGTAGGTCATTGGGCTATGAAATAGCCAAGGGATAATGATAATGAAAGTGGATGTCATGACCACTGATTGAGAAATAATATGGTATGAATATTTGTATGTGAAATTATATTGGTTTGGAATGCATTGCTATGATATGTGGACCAGTGCAGGATTTCAGGTGGTGAGACTGCCTAAAACTGAATAAACGATGACAAAATTCCCAGCAACACGGTGCCACTGTATATTCCATTGTAGGGTGTGGACCCTAGTCCTATTAGGAGGGGTGGAATCATTTCCCACTGTGTATCCTCCGAAACCTAGACTCATGGGAGGACGGTGTTAGCTCACACTCCCCTAGATGTGTGATGATGACTGTCAGTTTCCTGTTATGAATGTGTGAAACATGTGTCTTTTCCCTTGTATCATAAAATACTTTAACTTCGGGACAAAGTTTCATGAAGGGTGGGTGTATGTAACAACCCTAAATAATTAATCAATTGTCATGATTTAAATAATTGTTTAATGTATATTAGTTTAATTAATTAATTTATTGTCTTGGTTAAATATTTGTTGAATGTATATTGGTTTAATTAATTAATTAATTAATTTCATGATTAAACATCTGTTTAATAAAATCCAGTATAATAAATTATTAATTATTATTTTGTATCGGAAGATCAACCCATTAATGAAAAGGGGATAAGGTGGTTGACACCTAATTGAGGGAGGGTAGTTGAGAATTAAATGAAGGAAGAAGGCGGTGAATGATGGAGGGGAGGATAAGGCAAGGGGGAAGCATTATTTGGAGGGGGATTCTATTATGAGTTTTTATTTTATTTTGGAGGATCTGGTTGTGGTTTTGCTGAGGATATTGTTGGAGTTCTGTCATAGGGGGGGGACTGGGGTTGCTGGGGATTTTGGGTTCGGAGGGCCAAGAAACCGCAAGGGTTCCTGAAGCTAGGGAGCCATAGAGGCTCTGTTCCTAGCTAGCTGGGAGGAAAAGATTCAGTTTTCAGGCAGTTTCAAGAAGTTTGCAGCAACAAGAAAGAAAGGGACAAACTTCATCTTCAAGAGGTATTTTACCAGTATGAATTTTGTTAAGAATGAAATTTATGTTGTGTAATCTGTTTGTGACTATTTTGGACTGTATAATTTGTGAATTTGATATCTAAATTGATTAAATTTGCTAGTACTTCAACATAAATTAGATAGATTTGTTATAATGCAAACATAAATAGTTATAATGAAAACAAAAATAGAAATTAGATGTCCTGTTCAAGAAAAGAAAAGTAATTTAGATTAAAATTTACTATTTAACCTTGAAGCATTAGTAAAGGTCTTACAACGACCTTTGGCTATCATTGTAAGAGAGAAGATTCAATGATGACCATTACACTATTTGGAAAATTCAACATTGATTGTTACACTATTTGACAAAATCAAAATTGACTTGGTCAACATTCGTCTCTCTTGCGACGAAAAAATATCTATAAATATTTTGCAAATTAGAGATGTTGCGACAATCTAATTTCTATAACAACGACGGTTCAAAAACGATTATTTTTTTGCGGAAGAATATCCCAGAATATTAGAAGTGGAAAAAAAGTAAAGCGGGTAAAAAGGGTGGTGGTAGATGTTATTTCCCTTGCAAAAAAAATTCCACTACACATCCCGTAAGAATTTTAATAGAAACAACTAAAAAACATTGTAGGAAGTATGGGAACATTGTTGGGGGATTGAATGAATATCTTCCTACGATAATTATCTATATATTCATTACCTGTTTTTATATTGTCAATTTTATATAAAATTATATATATGTATATATATTATTTGAATATTTGTTATAGTACACAATAATTTTGCATGATTGTTTGTAATTATAAAGTTAGAGTTTCCCTCTAACTTTCTGTAGAATATTGCACCAAGTAGTAGTAGTAGAAATGATTTTGTACAAGATGAGGAACATGATCAAGCAAATGAGGATTGCATGGAAGAAGACGATGGGAAAAATCAAGTTAATGATCCCATGAAAGAAGATGATGGGACAAATCAAATGATCCAAGATTTGTTTTCTCAGCCGGATGAGAATGGGGACAATGATCGTATTTATGATGAACCTCTATTAGAAAATGAAAATAAATAACTTTATGAAGGCTCAAGAGAAAATATCCTCTCCGCTACATTGCTTCTAGTGAACTTAAAGGTTATGAATAATTTTTCAAACACTTGTATGACACATATCCTAAGGTATGTAATATGTTTAATCTCATATACATAAATGTTGATTTTTTTCTATTTGTTTTTAGTGTTAATTAATGTGTAAAATAAGAATGCAATTTTGACAATTAATATTCTTTACATTAACTAGTTATTTGTTATGTTGTAAACTGTTAGGAGAATGTTTTGTTACCATCGTCAAATATTTTACCTCACACATATCAATATTTTCATGGCATTATGAAAGGCATTGGAATGGATTCTCAAACTATAGATGAATTTCCTAATGATCATATTATATATTATGGACAACATGCTTCAAAAGAAAATTCTCCTCAATGTCTTATCAGTGGATATCGAACCGATCAAGTAACAAAAAGGGTGCCTCAAAAGTTTCTTCGTCATATTCTGGGAATTCCACATTCACAACGATTGTTAATGTGTGAAAGCATAGAACAATTTATGTATTACCATGCATGTAACATAAGTTGATATGATGTTCTTCGAATGCCCGTCAATGATTATTCATTTAGAGAAATTGAGGAAAAATGGGCAGATTTCAAGGATGAACCTCGTAATGTTAGGATTTCATTGGTAGCTGTCAGTTTTAATCCATTCAAAGAGCTTAGGTCTATTTAATCAATGTGGCGTATTGTTTTTATCAACAATAACATTCCTCCTTGGATGTCAATAAATAGGGAGCACATAATGTTGACAATGATTGTTCCAGGTATTTGTTTACATTAATTTTTTTAATGCAAAAATTTCATTTGTTTCATTTTTTGCATAATATATTTTGTTTATTTATTTACTTATATATACATATCATGGTTATATTAATTATGTGTAATTTCAAACAATTAGGTAAGTATCAAGTTAAATATATGAATGTATAAATCAAGCCTCTTATCGACGAGCTACCAAAGTTATGGTCTTGCATCACTATGTATGCCATCTGTAAACCAGTCGGGGAGAAGAAATTTAAATTTCGTGGAATACTTTTATGGACAATTCATTATGCCCCAGGACTAACCCATTTTTTTGGTATGTAGCATTTTATTTCTCTTTAATAATAAATATTTTTTAAATATATCATGCTGCATGTTTAATTTTTAAATAATATCATCGTATGATTGACATTAATCCATCTGTTGCAGGCCTTCAAACAAAGGGTAAATTTTCATGTCCAGTTTGTGGTACTTTGATGAAGTATCATCATTCAAAAAGTTTAGGAAAGGTGGTGTTTGATGAGTATAGGCACCTCCTCCCTAATAACCATAGGTATCGTACCACTGAAAAACAACTTTTCAATGGGAAAGAAGAGACTGATTTAAAACCACGAAGAATGACACCTCACCTATGGAGGTTGGAATATAATATAAATCATTAAGGTACATAATTTATTTATGTATCATATATGTAATGTTTTTAATGTTTATTTTAATCATTGAATTTATTTTACCGTATTTGATAATTACTTTTGTGATTTCTTTTATGGTTCATGAAGTCTTCTATCATGAAGGTATTAATAATGGGATTCCAAGAGGAATAAAATGTTATCCCACTCAATTCATGAGGTTTCCCTACTATGATAATATAAAAATAGCTCATTTGTTTGATACAATTCAATCGGTAAGAACATGACATAAACATTATGGAGAATGATAGATGGTAGGAGGGATAAAAAAAATTTGTCAAAATTTGTATTGACATTCAAGAAGCTAATCATGCAATGGGAAGTGTGATCCGATTAAATAGATATGGAATAGACCGAAATAAAAATCCATGGTTATTAACAGAGAAACAAAGAAATGTTGTAAAAGAGGTCATTCAAAGAATTACATTTCCTATGAGTTTTTCTTCAAACATAAATAATATCTCAATTAAGAAAGGTGAATTTGGTTGGGTAAAAACACATGATCGACATACCTTCATTAAGGTAATAATTTTGGTATATATATATATATATATTGGCCTAATACATCTTTTAAGTTTTTTTTTTCTACTTTGGTCGAAACAAATAACAATTCATTTTTTTTTTTACAGTAAGCTCTACCGCTATCTCTCCCAAATGACTTTGACAATAATGTCAAACAATTTATATATGATCTTGGAAAATACATGAGGTAAGTAGTTGTGATTTATATGAAAAAATGTTCTTTCAATTTGTTGTTGTACTTAATGACATGTGTTTTACTTGGAATGTAATATATTATATTATGTTATGTTGAAACATGTTATTTTCTTGTGTCATGATCTCATGTAGATGGTTTTGATTAAAACAAATCCATGAAGATGATATAAAGTATTGGAAGAGAGACATTCCTCAGCTAATGTGTGAAATGAAAAGTTATATACCTCCAACATTTTTCAATGCACAAGAACACTACCTCATACACCAAGTTGAGGAGATTGAAATTTGTGGACCTGTACACAGAAGGTCAATGTGGATGGTGGAGAGGCACTTGAAATCATTGAAGGATTTGGTTAGACAAAGAACACATCTTGAGGGTTCTATGGTGGATGGATATATGGTATATCAATCCATGGTGTATATTAGTCGGTATGTTCCTAAATTAGCAGTGCCAACTATGCATGCAGTGGAACACATTTGGGATGTGAACTCCATAAAAAAATTTGAAGATCAAGAGCACCTATTGGGGAAAGGTAGAATGAAAAAAATGAGAGGTAATATATTAATAATTGTAGAGATTTTTACTAATACATATAAATTTTCATTTATTGTGTATATGATCATACTCGTTAATATATTAATATCTATTATTTCATAAATTATTAATATTTACCATGGACATTATAACTAATATTTAATATTGGTGAATTATGATTTTTTTATTCAATTGCTCAAGATTGGGATGCACTGCATTTATACATTGCAAACAATATTGATTGGATGAATTTATGGATTGAAAGAGGTAAACAACATCATGGCAGTAGGTTATCATGGCAACAAGTGTCTGAATTGGTTAGAGAAGCTCGTCATAATGAAGATGCCAATGTTATGCAAAGGGGAATTGATTTAGCATATGGTTTGAAAGATGGACAAGCAAGAAAATTCACCCATTTTATTCAGCTATTTTATATTATATTAATGTGAATACATGTGTACTTGTATCTTTTTCAGATACTTTTCAAGTTATATAAATATGTTAATTTATTAATTGACAATGCATCTTTTACATATATGGCATATTGCAGTTGAAACACCACAAGGCTATGTGGTGAAATGGTCGTAAATTTTGCATCAAACAGTTGGATGAAACCAGGAAAACTTATGATAGTGGGATAACTGCAGTATTCCAAGTCACTAATGTTTCCTCTAGGAGTGGCATACATACACGAGAATCTAAAAATAGATACTATGGGTATTTGAATAATATAATTTAGTGTGACTTTAATTCCTTCAAATTAGTTATGTTCGATGTCAAATGGTATAGGTTATGAATGCATGAACGTGATGAGGAAATAACTGTTATTCATCATTCCAACAAATTTCTGATGATTAACACAATGGTGTTTGAAAGAGGACATGATTGCTATGTTTTTCCAAGCCAATTTGAACAAGTTTTTTACTCAAATGTTCCAGGTGAGAGGGATTGGTCATATTTTGTTAGATATGATCTAAGAGGAAGGAAAATTAAGCATACTCATGTAAAGGAAGAATATTATATTGAAGAAGAAGATGATTCACCAGATCAGACAGAGTTGGAAGATCATGCAGGGTCAACAAATGAAGAAGATGAAGAATATCATGATCCAACCGTAGGAGACAATGCAGTTCTTGATAATGATGTAGATCAAAATATTCTTGAAAATGACATTGATGATGATTATGATATCGCCAATCCTTTCAACACCATTTATGAACCAGATGATGATACATATGTCGAGTTCGATGAAGAAGAAGATACAAAATAAGGATGATTATACAAATTTTGAGTTGGATCAAGTACATGACTATGAATTTTAATTTGTATGAATTATTCTCTTAAAATAATTTACTTATATCATGGGTTAATTACATGTTTTTAAGTTTTATGCAACATTTGTATATCATATGTTACATGTTGTTTAATCATACCTGAAAATAGTCACCAATATACTAAAGAGCCCGGTAAACTAACAATATCATTTACAAACACATCATTTTATTTACCTAAAGTAATTTTTGTTTTTTTAGTTTCTATGCATGAATCTTACTAGGTTGCTTTCGATTATTTTCTACTTTATAGATTGGGTATTGGGGAATTGAGAGTGATGTGAGGGGGAGGGGAGGGGGCATATGATATTTCACCTTCACGTGGTTGCCCTTGTTCAATAGAGGATAAATTATTCTTGAAACCAAGAGAATCTCATTCATTTTTATACCATCATGATCATAGATAGGCTATTCACATGCCTTAACGATATGGGAGGCTTTCTAGACTCAAATTTGACTCACACACCCACTTTTTCCCATCATCAATTTGACTCCCAAAGACAAATGTTATGGTATAATTTTCCCAAAATATGCCCTAATTTTCCCAAACTATGAATGGGTTAGGACTAGAATCAATCTCAATAGGGTACTCTTTCCCAACTAATTATATCAATCCCATTCCCTTGGATGTGGTTTATCTAGAATATATTAGCTAGGGATAGTGGGGAATCTTGTTAATGATCCAGTCATGTGCATCACTAATTAGATGACGAGGCATCTGGCTACCTTAAGAGAGTCATAGTTACTCCCACCGTTTACCCGCACATGGTTGAATTTCTTCACTTTGACATGCAAAGAAATGGGAATAAATCACATTACTTCTTTAGAAGGGTTATGGGTTATGGGTCGATGATTTAGAAGTTTAGGGAGTGTAGATTCAAGGTCTAGGTTAGGTGATTATTAAAACATTAACCCCTATCATATAATATATAATATATAAATTATTAAATATACATATTAAATATTAAATATATAATATATTAATGATAATATATTAATATTATATATTATGTAATTAAATATATAATATATTAATTATTATAATATACATCAATTATATAATATCTAAATTATATATATTTATAATATATATTAATTATATATAATAATCCAAACCAAAAACAAAACAATTACATTTCAAACCTATTACATTTCAAACTTGTGCGCGCATGAGGAGAGAAAATTGTGATGAGACCACACAAGGAGATCAAACTAGGATATCCAAGGAGAGTAGAAGAGGATATACAAGGAGAGTTGAGGAGATCACACCGTGAGGGGATCTCAGGAGAGAACAAAATGAGTATCTTCCCAAATCCTAAGATTTGCACGAGGGAACGCCAGAGAAGGAGATCTAGGGCACGACGTCGGAGGAGACAGAAGTCACAGAGGGTGGAAGAGACCAAGATAGAGGGAAAAATCTGAGCACTCTTGAGAATGGTGAGTTGTTGTTACCATCATTCACTTTTCATTATTGTCCAAATTGATTTGGAAAACCTTCACATTGTAAATAAATCCAATGAATCAAGTTGATGATGTTTGCTCACCTATGTTTGGGAGGGTGGTTGTTAGCATGGATAATGGCCAGCATGGTGAGAATTATTCAATAATTTTAATTCATTTAGGAAGGATCTACTTCACCAAGAATATAAACCCCCTTAAGCATTCCATTTTTATCAATCTGAAGAAGGTCATCATGCCTTGCTCCCCAACATGATTTTTTTTTCATTCAGATCCAACTTTTAAAAATATGGATCACACCAACCTAATTTTCGTATGGGTGAAGGAAGAAGATAGTGGTACAGAGAAATGATATCAATGGGAAGGCCAAGGAAATTTAGGGATGAGGGGGTCATGTCAATGTCTTTCGATTCAAGGTCATTTTTCCATAGAAAGTTTGTTGATGGGGATTACTCTTAGATATGTAACATAGTGATTCCCTCAATGTTTATTGAGATAAACATAGAGTTTCACCTTTATTCATAGTTGTGAGGCTATTGAAGCCTACAAGGGAGTCAAACAATTCAAGAGGAGAGGGGTTGGCTCAAATGAAGAGGAACATTCTTATTTCCTCCTTTTGGGATCATGATCACATAATAATCAGGAATAACCTCTTCAAGGATGCCCCTTAACTATGGATTAGGAAAAATACCAAGGGAACTTTCCTAATAATTGGAATGAGTAAGTAAAACAATCATAGACATAAAAAATTATATGTAAAATAGAAATAAAAAAGGAGTATAAGTGCAATGTATCAGAATAAAATAAAATATTATTAAACTTCTTCAAGATACACAATTAACAACAAGAAAACCCCCTCAAAGTTGGTAACTCCTCAATAAAGGTGGAAATATGCTCAAAGTAGGGTTTGACAAAGCCTTTTTTGCCACACGTCACTCTCCTTTGAAGTGCTTCCTCAAACCATGCTCTTATAACATGTTCCTTCCTTAAAATAAGAATTCAAACCTCGAGATAGTGGAGAAATTCTCTTTGTTTGCATACATAATCCTTGATCATTCCATACAATCATTATAGATTTCCTTATAAGGTGGAGTGTTCCTTTCAAGATGAAATTTAAACCATGTTCTTATGGTTTAGTTGTCATGTGTCCTCTCCTTATCTAGGCCATTCCTCAAGAATGTGTGCTAATCAAGTATTCTAACCCCTTTTACATGGGGTGCTCCTCATCTAAGTTTTACTTTATCCTTATTTCATGGCTGGAAAGAGTCAAATGTTCCACTTGGTAGCCCTTTTGAATTCATCAAGTTGGGCACTCCCTCTAGACATTGATTAATTGCAATTTTTGGGGTGTGTGCAAGGGTTTTGGGTCCATGCTAATTCCTTTCAATCATTCTATTTGAATGCTTCCTTTTTTCTCTAACTAATTGCTTGGATTTGTACCTTATTGATCCCATATTGACCTATTCATATAAGAATTTGACACTAAGATGCCTCCCTATATCACCTTTCACAAGGATCCATCCTTGTAGACCCACTTAGTTGCTATATCATGTGTATACATGACATGGGAGTATGCCTTGTAAGTAAAAATTCAACTTAAGATCTATTATATATAGTATAGGAAATAATGAAGAACAAGCTACAACAGGAAATGATGGTTTGAATCCTACAATCCCTCCAACATCATTCCATTCCCTAAATTGTTTCTTTTTCTTTCTCTTCATCTGACTAGTCAACTTCCATTCTTCTTTGCTTATGTCAAAATACTAAACTTTGAACTATAATTTTTTTCCAATATGGTTAAGATTTTCAATATTTGACCAACAAAATTTTGACTAAAAAGTGACAACCAACCTTATCCTAACTAACCTATAGATTTTTTCTTTGTTTGTTTGAAATAAATATTGGGGTTTTCAAACGTTGTATCTATTTAATGTTTCCCCATTTAAAACTGTTTTCAATATTTTAGAACTCTATGTTGGTTAGTTTCCTACGTTTGTAGTAAAGGTATGGAAGGTGTTGGTATAGTCCCATAGTTTGATCCTGACCTTGGTGGAGATGCAACCATTTGGTGTATTGATCCCCATAGCTCCCCACATGGTAATATTCCTCATTGAGGGCATCTACAAAATACCCCCTATGTGTCTTCAAGCTCCAGATGGAATTGTGTTCTTCCTCTCACCATTATCTAGGTGAAACCCACCTAGATATTTATAACCTTAACTAAGTTGGGAATCCACATGCATGAGTGCCCCTACTAATTTAGGTAATTTCACCCTCTAATTGTTCATCCAAAACTAAAGATATAAAAAAATTATTTAGAACTTTGAATATAGAAAAAAAAAAGTTCAAAAATTGGAACTAGGTTAAGGATGGAATACTCACTATTTTGGGTTCTAATTATATTATATTATAATGTGGAAGGATGATCGTGGGAAGGGCCAGCCATAGAACATGTAATTTATTATCAAATTCGAATTTCATTTTATGTGAATTTTATTATTTATTTATATAATTTTATTTGTGTGACAATCAACTATTTCATTTGTTTACATAACTTAAATAACATTGATTTTCATGTTGAAATTATATGTAGTCGGAAGGCCATGTTGATCATGATTATGCCAATGAGGAGGGGTTTTATTCATCCCCTGATCCGATGGTATTAATAAAAATAAAGATCATTAAAGAGAACAAGGAACTTGATAGCTTGTTAGACCTCTAGATCAAACTCCCGACATCCTAGAAAGGATAAATCTCCTTATGTCACAACTTAACACATATAAGGTAATAACCATAATTTGATTTTTTTTTTTTAATGTACTCATATGTTCAATTATGAAACTCTATTTTTTAACTTTTACATTATCTCACAAAAAAAACATTTTCTTTTTTATAAAGAGATTTTTGGAGCCTGTTCAGTCTGGTGTTGGTAGTATTGGCACTGTAGAGATGTCGCAGAGTCCAGATGCAGGTTTTCATACAGCTGCTAGATTATTGTTTACTTCTACATCTTCCACACATAATTTAGATAGTAGCCATGGCCTGCACCGCCAAGCATCCACACAACAGTCAGGCTCTAGAGGTGGTGACAGAGATGAGGTTGATGATGTGGTTGACATGGTTGTATTTCCTGTAGCTAGACCTGTGACCAGCATAGGGACCCTTCCATGCACATTTTTGGTCGACGATAACATACTTCCATAAAAAAAAATAAGACTCCCAGGTAGTTTTTCATATTTTAAATGTTTCATTTTGTCCATCTCATACACAAATCATCTAGATTATTACTTTTAAATTAATGATCATATATTTTTGTGTGTAGGAAATGACCATTTTTATAGGCACCTGGACAACAAGGCCTTGTTGATTTTTGGGGCAACCTTACGCATCACGTGCAATTTCTAGAATTCCAACCTCAAAAAATAACTTATGGATTATCTCGAAGGCCTCTTTGGAGTAGAGACGTTCAATAAAAATCCGGTCACCCCTGCAACAAGTGAATATTTAAAATATACACGGGAGTTATATATACGAAGCTTAGTAGGAAAACCTAGGTATGAGCGTCCTCCCTCAATTCCAGAGAGGGAGTGGAAGGTGATCATTAATGATGCAAAAGAAAAGATATTGAAAAAATTAGGAGAAAAAATAGTTGGTACCCCAATGTAAATTACAATATTTTGATTTCATTACCTTTAATTTTCTTTAGATCTAAATAAAAGTGTGGTATATAACATACTTGAAAATTTTGATGATAGGTTTCCTGACACTTCGAGGGAAACCAAATAAATGATTACCAAACAAGGCCAACAAAATCTAGGCTAGGGAGGATACTCGAGGTTACAGTCATGAATCGTAAGTACCCAAACATATTAAGAATATTATTTGTATCTCCTTACAACTTTCAGTTTATTGTAGCCAAAAACATTAAAAAAACATGCTCTTATGCAATGTCGGGTGATGACTTCAGAACTGAAACCACGGAGGAAGAACTCCAACTTGGTTACAAGTACGAATATAAATTCGTGGTTGATGGTAGGAAAAACATGGGGAAATCCCCAAGATCCAATTTGCAGGATAAGGTAAATAAAAATTAGTCTACATTAACCTTTCATTACTTATAAAATACACAAATGTTTGATATCATCCATAACTTTAATTTCTTACTTTTTTTTAATCAGGGGAACAACACTATCAATCAAACCATTAGCATTGGAAAACAAAGTGTTGATACTGCAGTGTGGCCAGAAGATCATGATGCTCCCCAGCAACCCCATACTAGTGGGGTGCAGCCCCAAGATGTTCCTATGACCGAGCCCCACACTAGTAAAATGATTGTATATTAATCATATACTTAATAATTTTGTACTTATAAAATTTTTACGTCTGATTTTTATTACTTATACATTTACGATTTTGTCCTTATAAATTTTGTCATTTCAATGGAAGAGAATTTCATAGTTGAGACTCCTTGACCTGAAGATGATCAGGATAATAGGGCATTCGTTCCAACGGTGTCGACTAGTGGACTAGTAGGTAAATAATTACATTGTAGAGGTTTCTTTTAATATTAATGAACTACTTCAATGATATTTAAAAATTGGCCATATAAATTTAATATATATATATTGTTTGTAGGCGATGGCCCCTCACAATAGCCTCCATGTTGTGGGTACAAGACCAAGCATGCTAGGCGTGAAAGGACTGAAGCAACATCAACTGTTGAATAACACCCAGTAAACGAATACATGGACATGGATGAATTACTTAAGAACTGGAAAACACAAAAGAAGACTAAAATAAATTGATGATGTATAATAATTTTATAAGACAGATAGATACACATTATATAGCTAGTATGTTTGTAACATATTTTGAATGATAAATATCATTTATAAAAATTATTTTTTATGATAGATGCCTTTGAATGTTAAACCTCATTTATAGCTTTACAATCAATTTTTATCAATTTTTAATATTTTTAATGCATATTTTTAGTAGAATATAGATTGGTTATTGGGGAGTTGAGAGTGATGTGCGGGGGAAGGGTCCATAGGAGCTTCCACCTTCACGTGGTTGGCCTTGTTCAATATAGAAAAAATTATTGGAGTTGATTATTCTTGGACCAAACCTCTCTCGATCCAATGGAGCAACAACATAGTCGATGTTAACTTCGTTGTTGCTCCTTCAGGTTGAGGGAGGTTTGATCCAAGATCAGATGGCTCCAATAAATTATTCATGAAACCAAGAGGATCTTATCCATTCCATCACAACTAATAAGTGTCTGTGTGTGTTTCACTATTTAATCTCCTCTCATATGGATTTTACAAAAAAGAATATCAATGGTATTTACTATTTGCAATCTTTTCAGTTTTAATTTCTATTAGGATTTATTGACATATCTTAAAAGTGTTTTTGGGTGTTTACTAAAAAATAAATATAATTCTGTCTTTATTTACTATAGTATGCAGTTCACACATTTGCAGATGCTCTAGATGTTGTATCAATGAAATGCTACACATTAGAATATCAAAGATCAGGTATGTCTTTTCTTTCTTCTTTTTTTATGACTTCTTAAGGTTGTTTTTATTTATTTATTTTTACATTACCATAATTTTTGGGCCATTATGGGTCCATTCATTCTATCTAATGAACCACACCCAAGTATTTACAATATACGATTCCCTTTAGTTCATCATATCATATGATTCACACAACTAGTCTAATACTTCATCTTGGTTTTTTGTGGTTGTGTATAAGTAATCCTCTGGATATCATAGTATAAGCATAACCATAATTATGCAATAAATTATTTTAAATGAATGAGATACAGATACCACTTCCAAGTATAAATTACAAATCATAGGCACCAATGAACCTAAATACTCATCTTGAGTTCCAAGAAGATGAAAAAAAAAATCCCACAAGCCTAAAAGTGGATAGGGGATTTGGTGTGTTACACCAATGACCTTTATACAATCCTATGATATTTATTACTCTCCTGTGATATTTATTATTTTGTTTTAGAGTATTGATTTAGAAACAAAGAAAAGTAGTCCACCTTTACCTCTAGAGAAATAGAAGTTAGAAGTTGCACTACACTCAAATCATTGAATCTATCTAACAATTCCTTAGAAGATTCATTCCATATTCACTTGGGTATTTACAAAATATCATGGAATTGGATGTGACCCCAATTGTTTTCATTAAATTTGGCACGAACAAAAAAATATCTTTGGAAAGACTTGAATCCCAATGGGAGAAATATCAATTAACCAAAAAATCATTGTTAACACAAGATGAGATCCATATTGCTTATTAAATTTGAGAAATTTATTGTGAAAAACAATTACTAGCTAGAAAAAGTTCAAAGACTTGGCCAGATAAACAAGGAATCAAAAATTCAAATTGAAAACCAACCTATCCTCTAAATGAAATATCTCTTACTATCATTTTTCTGAAATATATTATTGTAACATATACAAAGGGTGACAAAAGGGGAGTAATTATACTAGAGAACACGGGGAAAATCTAAAATGGCAGAAATAAATGGTATGCAAGAGGTGTAATACTCATGACACACCCCAATTCCAAGAGAGATAAAAGTCAAGTTATAAAAGAAACAACCAAGTTATGAGACAAATGAAACAATATTAACACACCTAGAATTTTCAACATCTCAACAATTCTATGGTGGTCATAATTGTAATAACATTTATTTATTTATTGTTATATAATAAGTGATTGAGGATATCCAAAGGAGTTAAATCGACTTTGTATTTGCAGGGAAATTAAAGTATGTGTGTGTGCACACACATTCAATTGGGTCTAGCTCGATGGTTTGGGAGGAGAAATTTTATCCTCCCCACCTAGGCTTAAATCCAAACACATGCATACACACACATTCAATTAGGTCTAGCTTGGTGATTTGGGAGGATAAATTTTATTCTTCCCACTTGAGCTCAAATCTCGCTTGTGACACATTCCATTCTTTGTGAGCCAATTATTGTTGAATATGTAAACCATGAGAAATGTCTATTCTCCCTTATGGGTAAGCGGGTGATATATATATATATATATATATATATATATATATATATATATATATATATATATATAT
>ML777210.1:125531-139086 GCA_009831015.1 Picea engelmannii | reverse complement strand
ATATTCATTTTCCAAATAAGTTCAGAAAAATCATCTTTAAATTTTAGCAGGGATGCGCAATGATTTGGAACACATATGGAAGGCTGTTAAATATGGAAGAATAGTTTAAATTGGCCAGAAGTAGTTCTAAAATAGTGGTGATGGAAAGAAATCAAATATCAATGGTAACGATTGTGATCGAGACAGATCAATGACTAGTGTGAATTGCGGGCCTGGAAAGTGCATGGAGGTTAATTCCATAAAGTGGTTCTGAAATTGAAACCACGATTTTTTAAGGTAAATACATTTCAACACATGGATGATTGCGGAGAAGAAAGTGGTTTGCATTGAAACCGCTAACCCTTCGCTCCGAAAAGTTGAATATTATAAAGTTGATATGAATTCTTTTTTTGTTTATCTTTGTCAGAGAGGGAACTATCGGAGTTATTGCAACTGTCACCTTCAACTGAATTTAGAATTCTCATCACCATTATAATCGTCATTACCATGTATATTTTCTTCCTGCCATGTATCTGATCGTTCTTGATGTATCTAAACAAAGCTCAGAAAATAATGAAGAACCCCTGATCGATAGAGATAATGATGTTTGTGACCTTAAATTCACTATTTCCCCTGTTTCTCAATAAATAAGTAACTTAGCTGACGTTAGAGGGAAAGGTTTTCCATTTATGGAGTTTATCCAAGATTCTCTCATTCCGTATGCAACCATATTATGTTTTCAGTTTCCCGAATTTATAGGATGGTGTGCAGAGAAATACTCAAGGTCAAAAAGAGTTGTAATTGATAAAAAATGGTCTAAAGTCTTGTGTAAAATTGATGATGTGTCATTCAGGGAGTCATAAAAAATTACTAAGTCTTTTTCTGATAATTCTGAACCTTTTGATGAGGGACAAATATTTAGAGTCTATAGGGAGTGCCAACCAGAGATTAAAAATTTATTTTTAAGAATGATTATCAAGATTGATCAGTTCCCACAAAGTCTGTCTTTTACCTTAAGCATTGATATCATGGTTAGTGAGGTTCAATGTGTATCCTCTTTGTTAAGTTAGGTTTTAGGTCTTAATAGTGATAGATTCATAGTTGAGGTCATGTTAGGTTTCCTGCTCAAATTCTTCCAGTCACATTCAGGTCAAGTTGTCTACATTAATTTTGATGAGTTCCTAGATGATACCATCCACAAAAAATTAGTGAACTTCCACTCTCTTAGAAAATTTATATACTATACATATCCGATGAAGATTTTTCTCACCAACAATAATATAGATATCCCTGAAGAAGAATCAATATCTATTGAAAGAAACCTAATGATTTAGTATTTTTTATCAATAAAGTCATGTCAAAGGGCTACCAAATGATTTTCAATGTTAAAATGCCCATATTTATTGAAGAAATGATAATTCACCTGCAAAATCCAAAAGACAAAGTAGGAGACTAGACCCTATTCATAAATTCTACAATAATATGGCTATATGTATTTCACGAGTTTCATTGTTTGTTTCCCAACTTTTTGACCCGCATAATTTTTTCTCTAGAGTTCATAAGACAGAAAATCATCTCTGAAACTGAAAATTTCATGAAATATCATAGAGAAAGAAATATAAAGTTTCCTTTTGTGATTGGCCCATTCATTGTAAAATCAAAATCATGTCTAGCACAGGTTGAGGCAAAGCTCAACGATTTAGTTTTTTCACAAATTCCAGGTAAAAAATATGATCCTCATCAGATCATATCTAGAAGGAGGAAAATGAACAAGAATGATCCATCTGAGCATGAGCCTATTGAAGGCCTGGAAAATTTTGTAAATATTGAAGAATGTGTGGATGTTGAAGCCCCTGTATAAAAGGAAACAACACAGAAGAGTATTCCACAAGTGGTAATTAAGGTTACAAAAGATAGTACACAGAGTAAGAGAATTGTTTTAGAGGCAATGGACATAGACCCTAAAAGCACTTCCATAAAGAAAATGAAAACCATCCAGACAAAGAAGTATGTATACTTGGAGGATGAAGGGCCTAAAGAACAAACAAGTTTAGACATGGTGGAGAGTGTCACAAGTGAAATTGAATCCAGATATGATCAATTGGAAAGTGGAGGTAGTTGAGGAGCCTTCCATAGCCATAAATATTATTTTTCTCAGGCCTCAAAGGAATCCTACCAGTCAAAGGAATATTTATCTAAATGGTATGCAAAAAAAAGAAAGAAATCACTAAGTGAGATCATGAATCTAATGCCTGAGTTAAAGAAAGCTTCCCATCACAAGTCTTCATTATTCATATTCAAAGACATAGAAAGGAAAACATTCAACATTTCCATAGTAGAAGAAGATAATGTCTCTAAGATCAAAATAAAGTATGATAATATCAGTGCTCGGATAAGGTTCAATTCCACAAGCAGACTAGTGACCTGCTATATTTAGATTATTTAATATTAAATTTGAAAAATGAAAAATTAACATCACTAGCTGCCAATCTTGAAGGTCATCTTAGGAATGAAAAAGTAGCAAGTAAATCATGGCATATTCAAATAAATAAACTTGAAGTTGATGTCCCTAAAGCAATGAAAGGCTTTCTAGATGAGAAAGACAAAGTGATTCTCATCCTGAAGAAAAAGTTGAAAATTCCTACTATAGAGCATCTAAAGACTGCAGAACTTGTAGCATTGGAACAGGAAAAGGAAGCTTTCAAGAAGAAATCACTAGATTTTCAGGCTAAATTTATGCAACTAGAAAAGGAAAAATTAGAATGATCAAAAGAAAAGATAGAAATGGCAAGTACAATCATATCTTTGTCTTCTATTGTACTCTCTATTACACCCTCTTCTATTGTAAGCAAATCAAGCACTGAAGACATTTTCCAAGCAATGTCTCGGGTTAGCTTAAAGGATGGGTAAATAAAATAATTGAAAGAGAATATCAAGAAAATGGAACAAGAGGCACAAAAAAGGGATGAAAGAGTATCACAACTTAAAATGGAAAATGTAGTCCTTCATGAAAAGGTGAATAAGATAAACTCTGATATTAAAGGAAAAATTTTGTTACAAGGAGCCAAGGATATTATCTGGGACTCCAAATCAGTTGAGGTTACAAAACTTAGGACATGTCTGAATTTTGTTAATGATGAGGAAAACATTGCAGTTTTGGATAAACAAAGATGCACAGTTATTAATGAAACTTTATCAAAAATACCAACAGAATGGGCCCAGAACACTATCAATATCCTTAATACAGTGCCTTCATCAAGTTTGCAGAAAATTGGTGTCAAAGATAGAACTTATTTTATAATATGGGATATAAGAATCATAACCAAACAAAACCTCTTGAATTCAGTCAAGAATAAAGAAACCCAATTGGAAAAGAGTTTTCAGGAATTTAAGGATTTGTTTGAAGAACTATTTATGAAATTTATTCCATCATTCTAGGATGGAAAGGGAAAGTTACACAAACATTAAGCCTGCAATGCACTCTTCACACAAGTGATGATGGATCACTCTAGGTTTGAAGACTTAGATGAAGTTTTAAAGGGGGCAATTGTTGTAGAAACGTTATCCATAGATTTTGAAATTTTGAATAAATTTAAGATAATAAAATTCTGCCTTCCTGTCATGTCGTATGCCTCTAGCATTGATTTGGAAATTTTAATAAAAGAAATGATGGATTATGATATTCCTTTTGAATTATAGTGGAAGGAAATAGTAAGATTGGGTAAAACTAAATGTAATTTTCTAGGTCCTAGTAAATGACCATCCAACTGTCAACGGAGTATGGGTCTAGACATCATCCAATCATACTAAGGCACTATAAATCTCAAAGGGGTGAAGATAAGGATAAAGATGTTGAAATATCTCAAGGATCCTAATTTTCTGAACTACTTTTCTCTCTTTCTGTAAATCAGTTTCAAACCGAATTTCATTGGTTTTTATAAATATTGTAACACATGATGTACAAAGGGTGGGAGAAATTTTGATGAATTGAGTATTTTGAGAGTCTGTGTACTGTAATATTTTTCTGAAAAAATAATAAAGTTGGGTGATCCATGGCTTCTGGGATATAGTATTGCTTCAAAGATTCATGTGTCAGTGACTGTGTAGCATGTTCACTTCAGTGTATGTTCTTCTTTCAGTTTATTTCTCTCTTTCCATATCTGAATGATATTAAATTAAATATTGTTTCAGAATTCATCATGTTGATGCTTTGTCACATAGTTTAGAATATCAATGGTGTTTTCATCTGCTAAAACAGTTTAAGAAATTTCAAAATCTGATTTCTTAAAGTGTTGATTTATGTTTGTCTTATGTTCTTTCTGCTACAACGACATTTACATTAAACCATCACACAATTAGTGTCTATCTTGGATCTGAAGTATTTTCCCATTAATTGACATATTACCCACATATTCATAAGATTCAACCTTTTCAATCCATGACCAATGGATTTCTCACATTCTTAAACATCAAATCCAATCCAAAAATTTATTCACAATCCAAGGACCTAACCTCAATAAACAAAAATCAAATCAGTCCTTTCAGTGACTGATTTGGGAGAGATCCCTCTTTGAGACTGGAAGGGTTAGATTCCAGTTTCTAAAGTTGGTTTGTGGTTTCCTATGGGTTTCTTTTCTCAGCCTAAATAAATTACGGAGTGATAACAAAATTGAAGGATAAATTCTATTGATTTTCAATGCAATGCACATTGCATCCAAATGCTTAATGCTTTTATGTCAATATGTTGGGATTTTTGGAAATTATTTTCCACTTTAATTTCTCTACACATTCATTGAGGTTTTCATGGATTTTTGTTTGTAACTTCATATATATTTTTTGACTGAAGCATATTGTAACCATGACAAAGAAAATTAATATAAATATAAAATGAAAAAAATTGAAGCCACAACATACAATTTCATAGTATTCTCTTACTGTATTCCATAGGGTTCACTCCATAGTTATTATTTCCACTTAATGTGGCCATATTTTAATATTTAAGGTGTCAAGACTCACTAAAAATGGATTGTTCCACTTATCTTTTGTATGTTTCAACAAAGACCTTCCCAAAGGTTCCAACTTATTTTGAAATCCCTACAAATTGTAGTAGTCTATTTCCTCAAGATTTTATAATTGGGTTTCCTTCTTCAAATAATATGAATATATTAAAGAAGATTTTGAAAATTCCCTTTTATATATTTTTTATTCTGATTCTTAACTATGATGGATTACAAGGTAAACAAGTCCTCTCATTATGCAACTCTTGTTTCCACACCTATTCCTAGGGACCTGTTTAGCTAGAAAGGTAGAATTGGATTCTGGAAATGTGTATATCATTTACTGATGCATAGTTGTGGGTACCTGAATGTTGATGCACACACTTGTATTGGTGTATGGGTGCCAATTCATATAGAAAACTAAGCAAGAATACTACAAGAAAGTGCAACATCCATAATTGGTTGTCGAGTCCTCTATCTCTTCATCTTCCTGATGTGTAAAGTTTAAACTATTATGACTAATCAAGATATGAATAGATGGGATGGAAAAATCCATGACTCTGTTAGAACTAAGTAAATTTCCTAGGATCAGGGGACAACTTACAAAGGTAACCACAAAACCACTTTAGAATTGAAACTAGCATTTTCAGTTCAAAGATAGATCTCTCTTGTCACTTGGTATCTTGGAAGATGGATGTTCTCTTAAAGGTTCAATGGATAGGTTTTGATTTTATGAAAATGTTTATGGGGTTTGCTCGCAAGAAGAAAAGGAACTTGTTGGGAAATGGAGTCAACTCTGAAAACAATTGAAACAGTGTCTGGTAGGTAGAGTTCTCAAGGAAGAAAAGGAAAGGTAGGTGATGAAATTGAAGTATTTTAATTTGTTGTGATAACATGGAAGAAAGAAGAAACATATAACATCAATCAGAGCACCATAAGAGATAAATTCCGATGAGTTAAGAAAGAAAAACATAGTTCAAAATTGCTTGAATCTAAAGAAACATTTAAATGAATTTCAGACCCTTTAACATCCAATTTTAAACATATGAAAGGTTGCAGATTTAAGGGAAAGAAAACTAGAAAAACATACATGAAAGGAAAAACATACTTTAGGTCATCACCACATGAATCTTTGGTATGAAAAAACTTTGGACACCTCCACTTCTATTCTTTCAAATTCATAAATTGTTACAATGATCAATACAATTTGTCTTTTGTGCTTCTGCCAACCACAGATACATCAAAACCTACAATATTTATACAACAATTCATTTCATTTGGTTTGAACGGATTACAATAGAATAGAAAATTTCAGTTCACAAATATGGGATTTATGGATATTCCTGCAGTTTGGTCCTTTATCTTCGTCCTTTGACTTCGATTGTATCTTCATTTGATTTTCTTCCTTTTTGTTGATAGCTGGAAATAATTTACTCGATCTTGGGAAATTATATTTTGTCTTTCCCAATATGACTATTTCCTTCCATTGCAACTCAGAAGGAATCTCATAATTTGTCATTTCTTTCATTAAAATTTTCAAGTCAATACAAGTGGCATATGACATGATAGGTAGACCAAGTTTGACTGTCTTAAAATGATTTAGAATTTTGAAATCTATACTTAGTTTATCAACTAAAGTAGCCCCTTTCAAACCCTCCTCAAGGGTTTCAAATTTGGAGTGGTCCATTCTTGACTGAGTCAAGAGTGAATTATATTCTTCTTGATCATGCAACTTACCTTTACCATCCCAGAATGATGGAAGGTCCTTTATGAACAATTCTTCAAATAAATTATTGAAATCTTGCACACTTTGTTCCATCTGTGTTTCTTTATTCACAACTGATTTCAAAAGATCATGTTTTGCAATAATCCTCCTGGACCAGATGATCAATGAAGTCATGTATTTTACCCCAATGGTATGAATATCTATAGGAGGAACTGATTTGTGAATATTAATGGAATTTTGTGCCCATTCAAATGGATTTTTGGATATAGTCTCAATAACAATAGTGCATCTATGCTTGGTTGTGATTTCCATATTATCCTTATCATTTACAAAATTAAAATATTATCTAAATTTAGCAGCCTCAGTATCTATATAATCCCATATGATATTTTTATCTCCTTGCAACAAACTTTTACATCTTAATCTTGAATTCAATTTATTAATCTTCTTGTGCAAGGCTACTTTTTTCCTTTTGAACTTGGGATATATTTTCATCCTTTGTGCTTCCATATTTTGCTTTAATCCTTTGATATCTCCTTCTTTCATACTGACTTTTGACATAACCTGAGCAATGTCCTTAGTGGTTGATCCATTTCCTATAGAAGGGGCTAAAACCATGGCTCTAGTCACCAAATCTACGTTTTCTTAAGACCATTCCATCTTTTCGTTTTCAGTCTACAAAATCTTAGCCTTATAATCCAATGCTTATTTCCGAAATGTTTCTTTCTCCTTCTCTAAAGCTACAAATTTTATTGTCTATGGGTGTTCTGTAGCAGGCATATTCAATTTTTTCTTCAAACTCTGAATTATTTTATGTTTTTCATCCAATAAAGACTTCAGATCTTCATATCCTTTAGACTCAAGCCTTTTAATTTGATTCTGCCAAGCTTTGTTGGCTTCTTTTTATTGTCTTAGTTGTCCTTCTAATTTTGCAGCAAAGGATGTCACCTTTGAATTTTTTAAATTTAAACTCAATTAATCAGAATATAACAAATCATTGGCCTACTTATGGAATTGAACTTTGTCAGGGGCATTTATATTTTCATATTTAATTTTAATCTCAGATACTTTATCCTCCTCTGCAACTACAATATTAAAAGTTTTATTTTTTAGTATCCTTGATAGCGAACAAGGAAGCTTTCTATTGAGAAAGGTTTTCCAGTTCAGGAAACACATCCCTCATTTCACCCAAGGCCACATTTCTTATTTCAGCATATTGTTTATCTAGGTCTTCTCTAGACTGATAGGTTGTTTCAGGTGCTTTATCAAAATAATATTTTTGACTGTAAAAGGCTCTTAAGATGCCTTCACTTTCAAGATAAATTATTTCATCAATTTCTACAATACTGGTACCACTTTCCACAATGTTCAAATTCACTTGATCTATGGGTCCTTCATCTTCCAAATCTAAAATCTTCTTTGGCCAAACAATTTTCATCTTATTTTTAGCATTTTTTTCAACATCAATATACATAGTCTCTGAATTGCTTCTTTTGTTGTACAAACTAGATTTGGGAATTTTAATCGCCAACTTTTGAGGATCTTGTTGTGTTTGTACTTGCTGCAAAGGTTCTTCCACATCAATACACACTTATAGATTAGAGAATTTTTCCAAGCCTTCAATGTACTCATGTTCATAAGGTGAATTTTTATTCACCTGTCTTCTCTTGGATATGATATGATGTGGATCATATTTTCTTCCTTGTATTTCTGAAAAAACAAAATCTTTGAGTTTTACCTTAACATGTGATAAAAATGATATGGACTTAACAACAAAAGGACCAATAACAAAGGAAAATTTAATGTTAGAGGCTCTGTGAAAATTGATGAAGTTCTTTATATCAGAGATGATTCATTGCCTGATGAGCTCAAGAGAAAAAAACCTGGGAAATAAGAAAACATGTAACAAGGAAGGAGACTCATGAAAACCATATACCCAAATCACCATTGAATGGATAAAAAGTACCCAGTCTCCTCTATTTTCTAGATTTGGTTGCAGGTGAATTTTCATGTCCTCCAAAACTTTGGATAAACTTGCATTAAAAATCAAAGAATAGATTCTTGACATGACCTTGTTGATGAATATGAGAAAAGTGATTCTTTTACATTCAATAGATACAAAAGTTGTTTCAGGCATTTCTCTATGGTTACTTGCTAAGAAAAAAATTAACAGATATGTATAATATATGGAATGTCTCAAAGAGTGGGTATTCACTAGCTTCTTGTGAATGGTGTCAGCTAGGAATTTATCAAAATTAATTTAGACTGACTAACTAGACTCTGACTTGAAAAAAATAAAAAGAAAACCAAGAATGACTTCAATAATGTATTTATCACTATTTAAACCTCGGACCTGACTCAACAAGGAACAAACCCCCTAAAATTCAATGACCATCATGTTGATACTCATTGGTAAGGATAGACTCTCTGGAATTTGTTCAGGTTTAATGATTTGTTGTAGAAATTGAGTTTTGAGCTCTGGATCACATTCTCTGTAAACCCTAATAATTGTTTCTTCATTGAATGACTCAGAATCTATGGAAAATGCTTCTGGTATATTGAATGACTTTCGAACTGATAGACTATCTATTCTACATATGACTAGATACCCCTATTTATTGACAATTGCCCTTTATGAATGGGAATATTGATCAATGCACCAACCTATGAATTCAGGAAATGGGAAAGAAATATCAACATCATATGGGAAAATGGAGGCCTAGAATTCTTCTAAAAATGGAATATTCTTTCGCTTTATATCATCCAAGTTGCTTCCATACACAAAAATGGGGGAAATAGTGATATCAGGATCAATTACATCTACATATATATCAATTAGGGCATCCTCATTAACTTCAGGGTATTTTTTTTCTACTGAAAATACTATGGGATCCATCGAGATGGGATAAATACATGTAAGTGAACTATAATGGTGAAAATTTGGGATGCAATAGAAAATGGTGGTCACGACAATGTTCCAACGGTTCTTGTGTTTGAAAATAATAAATAATGAAAATGTCACATTGACACTTTATATTTTTCAATTTTTGGAGATGTGGATTGGTGGTTTTGGAACAACCCACTTGTCATTCCGCAATCAACTCGATGCTAACATGTACTCCATAATGAAAACCACAGTTTGGATTACGGGACCACGCTTCAGAATTAGCCCCCATGCAACTTCAAATTCCACATTGCTTCCTAGCCATCGATTCCTATGGATCGTGATAAAAGTTATTTCGGGCCCAATCTAATCTATTTATTTGTCAAATTTAAATGCTTTGTGACTTTTTTAACCTTCCTATCAATATATCTATTTTTTTTAAATAGATATATTTTTTCTCTCTTGCGACCACATGGATCATCGATAGTATGAATAGTTCAGTGCAATTATCGACCATTCATCTCTCTTGCGATGATTGTCTCTCTTGCAACGATCATCATAGGTTGTTGTGCATGTGACGATCATCCACGGTTGTCTCTCTTGCGACGATCATCTTTGGTTTATGTTATTGTGACAATGACCATTATGCATCTCTCTTTCAACAATCATCCTCGGTTGTCATTCGTGCAATGATTGTCCTAGGTTGTCATTCTTGTGATGATCATATTTGTTTTTTTTTTGCGATGATGACCATTGGGTGTCTCTCTTGCGATGACCTACGTAGGTCATATCTCTTGCGACAACCTCTGTAGGTATTCTCTCTTGCAACGACCTTCATAGGTCATCTCTCTTGCAACGTTATCCCAGGTTCATCACAATTTTGAAGGCACATAAAGAAACATTTTAGGGGCCCAAGATTCATCACAATCTCCATGACATAACATCGCAAGAGTGTTGAAATGGTCATCGCAAAATGATCTAAATTTACTAGTGATAGCTTGGGAAGGCATGGCATGGAAAGGTAAGGCATGCAATGGCATGTCATGGAAAGGTAAGGAAAGAAAAGGCATGCCATATCATTGAAAGGTAAGGCATGGCATGTCATGGAAAGGGAATGAATGGCATGGAATGGGATGGCATGGTATGGCATGGAAAGGAAAATCATTCCATGGAACGACATGGAAAGGAAAGGAATGCAATGATATGTCATGGAAAGGCATGGAATGGAATGACATGAATTGGCAAGGCATGGCATGGCATGGCATGTCATTGAAAGGAAAGACAAGACAAGGAATTCCATGACATGGTATGGAAAGGCATGACATGGAAAGGAAAGGCATGGCATGGAATGGAAAGGTAAGACATGGAATGGAAATACATGGCATGGCATGGCATAGCATGGCATGGCATAGCATGGAAAGCATGACATGGAAAGGAAAGGCTTGCAATGGAATGTCATGTCAGGGAAAGGCATGTCATGGCATGGCTTGGAAAGGCATGACATGGAACGGTATGGAATGACATGTCATGGCAAGGAAAGACATGTAATGGAATGGCATGGAAAGTCATGGAATGCAATGGAAAGGAAAGGTATGGAAAGGCAAGGAAAGGCATGGCATGGCATGACATGTAAAGGCAATGCAAGGCATGACATGGCATGGAAAGTAAAGGAATGAAATGGAAAGGAAAGGCATGCAATGGCATGACATGATAAGGCATGACATGCATTGGAAATGCAAGGAATGACATGGCATGGCAACTCAAGTCAAGGCAAGGCATGGCATGGCTTGGAAAGGCATGGAAACTTTTTTACCTAGACTCAAAATGTCATAAAAAATTAATTGGATGTAAAGGAACTTTGTGATATAAATTTAAGTCATATGTCCCTAGAATTTTTTTTTTTATTTCTTGGAATGAGAAATGTTTCTTTTTTTGTTATTATTGTTTCATTGCAATACACATTCTGACTTGAATTTTTCCTTGCATAATGTTATGGAAAGTTATATTTATTGTCATTTATGTTAAAATGGGAAGCTACATGACAAGACATGTAAGAAGCGATTAGTCTATTTTAGATCATAGTGGTTTTCTATGGATTCGTTCTAGGGTGTTCTCGTCTATTTTAGATCATAGTGGTGTATAATACTAACTAAATGTTTTGTTAAATTTTACTAGTTTTGGGGTATTTAAGTGAAGTAACCAGTACTATATATAGAAAAATAATATATTTGTGGCTCTTGAACTTGAGTTTATTTTTCATGTTAAAAAACATCATTTTTAAAAGATCAATAACTGTCACTACCGACTATAAAGTTTGAAAATTAAAATATTTATGATTCATGGACTTGAGCTTATAAGTTTGTTCGCTTACAAGTTTACAATATATTTTTTAAATAAGTTTATATATGATGATGATGATGATAATGTTTTAGTAATTTTGAGGCATCCTCTTTTGTTTATGATATATATATATATATATATATATATGATGATGTTTTAGACATTTTGAGGCATCCTCTTTTGTATATGATAATTTCCTTGAAAGTAGTAATTTAAGGTAGACTCGAGTGTCATCCATAAACTTTGACTACTTTGGTGCCTTTTCCATCGACCATTAGCATCCAACAAGTGCACCCAAGTCTATCCAGTGCATTGGCAATTAGTTTAACTTTACCAATGGTGAAGAAAATGTATGCCCTACCAATATATTTAGGTAATGAGAACCATTCATTACTTATGGATTTATCACTTATCAATATTTTCTACCATAAGAGATTCATTAATGTGTAATGAAGTGTTGACGGGCGAAATTGACCGTCAGTCAACTGGGAGAGTGGAACCAGTCCAGGGTTGTCTAAATAACCCAAGCCGTTTGGAATGGACCACCCTGACGAGTTTAACGGCTCCGTTGGCCGCTCTAAGGTCTCCTATGAAAACCAAAGAGAGAATTGATCTGAGCTAAGTAATCTAAAAGAAACTAAAACTAATTAATTAAAACTAATAAAACAAATAAAATAAATTAACTAAAAACTAACTAATACACTAATCTAACTATTATATACAATCCACTAATTACTATTGTAATAACTCAAATCAACTATCTAATTATCAGCCTTAATATTACTTATTCACAAATATACACTATAAACAAACAACAGATTTAATTAAAACCTGCAAAACTCATGTGTTTTCTACCCTAAGACAACCAAGAATCTCTTTTTGATTTTTATATTTTCTGAAAAAGAAATAAACATTACTGAAATTAAACAATCTAATATAAATCTAGTTACGATTATATATGAATTAAACTACTTAATGAAAACAGTAAACAACAAACTAATTGACCTGGAAACGCTCCAAGTCTGCCCTGTGTATGATAACTTCTAAGCTGGTCGGAGGAAGAAATTTGCACCGGTTAGTCCATAAGCTTCTCGAAAACGATAGGTTGTGCTGCTTCTTGAAGTGTTTTACAGGACAAACAAGACATAAAATAAAATCATAACAATCTTATGATTATAAATTCCTGCAATAAGGGAAACCTGTTATGCAAGGACTTATATATAGCAATTCAATTCATGAAGAAGATAAACCTGTCATTCAAAAACTGGATTAACAATTGTTATGTCTTTTATCTATTTGGAAGAGATAGAGTATGGATAACAGTGATCAAAATTATATCATTCATATATCATTTAGATAGCTAAAGTAGTCATAAACCATAAACAAAGTGATATACAAAACATGAAACAAAATGTTGATATATTGAGAAGCTAAAGCTATGAAAAAACATCAATTCTGCTCTAGTCTGCATTAGAATTCCATATCTTTGTTCTCCCACGAATGAGGATGATCATTATTACAAAAATCATAAGTATATATAGGTTTCTTCACAAGGTAAAACTTCCTTGTGGATAATATCAAATTGTTTTACATAATCTGGGAGATATCCCAAAATCAACTAAACTAAGC
>ML777210.1:80013-98368 GCA_009831015.1 Picea engelmannii | reverse complement strand
CAAGAAAGGTATTGTTGACAACAATCTCTACATTAAGTCTGAAGGTGATAATTTACTAGTTGTTTTGGTTTATGTAGATGATATTATTTTTGGTTGTACTAATGAATCATCTGTCCAGTGGTTTGCTAACTCTATGCAAACAATGTTTGAGATGTCCATGATAGGAGAACTGTCATATTTTCTTGGTTTACAGGTAAATCAGAGTTCTGTAGGAATATTTATCTCTCAAGAAAAATATTTGAAAGAGATGTTGAAGAAATTTCAGATGGAGGATTCCTCTCCTGTTAGTACACCTATGGTGGTTGGTTGCAAGCTCAGTAAAGATGATATGTCACCCGATGTTGATCAAAGGACATACCGATCAATGATAGGCAGTCTTTTGTACATCACAACTTCACGTCCTAATATAATGAAAGCTGTTGGAATGGTAGGTCACTATCAGTCTGCTCCTAAACAAAGTCATCTAGTAGCTGTCACAAGTATATTCAAATAATTGAAGGGAATAATGACTTATGTTATATGGTATCCCATAAATAAGAATTTTCAGTTAACTACTTATTCAAATGAAGATTGAGCAAATTGTGTGGATGAGAGAAAGAGCATCAGTGGAGGTGCCTTCTTCCTGGGTGACTCGTTGGTAGCATGGATTAGTAAGAAGAAGGGATCTATTTCCTTATCAACTACAGAAGCAAAGTACATTGTTAATGCTACTTGTTGCACTCAGATTTTGTGGATAATTCAAACTCTTGCAGATTTGAAGGTAAACTATACTATTCTGATTATAATTCACTGTGATAACACAAGTGCTATTAGTGTCTCCAAGAATCCTATTCTTCACTCCAAGACTAAACATATCCCAATAAAATACCATTTTCTCAGAGAACAAGTTACAAACAGAGTCTTTCAGCTGAATTATATTCCTTCATTAGAATAGATAGCTAATATCTTTACTAAACCGTTAGCAACGACCCCTTTTGGAAATCTTTGTCAAAATTTAGGGGTTATAACTTCTTTCGTCTAATCTATTCACATGATCAGGGGGAGTACTTATTGAATATATTTTGTATTTCTAAGTTTCTCATTGTGGACAGGGGGAGTGTGTTTCTTCTTTGACATTCATGTTAAAGGGGGAGAAAGTGTGGTAAATTTCAAGGATGCTATAGTGGTGGTAATTTCAAGGATGCTACAGTGGTATAATTGCATGTTTTTCAAGGGGTTTCCATCAATGCCAAAGGGGGATATTCTTGGCATTTTTTTAGACATAGGTAGAGTATGTGTGTTTGTCATTGATGGCAAATATCAGGATGATCAGATGGCGAAGATCAACACGATCAATAGCATAGAGATAATAGCAAGATCAATAGTGTAAGCTCAGAAGGAGGAAAATAGTCAAAGCACGACAAAGGTTTCGTTTCAGATTTTCGTAGATCGGGAAATCCAAAGGAAAGAGGTTCAAACTCATGATATGCGAAATCATGATAACAATCATGACCGTTGGAGTCATAGGACACATGGAAAGCGATTGGAATTTCGCTGACTTGCACATTGGAGGAGTCAATAGAGCATGGTGTGGGAACTCGTGATATGCGAGATCACGAAAAGATCTGGACCGTCGAATCATCGAGATCATGGATCATTGATTAGGCATGACGAAGGCCTGTGAAGTTGCAAAATCGTGATAATATCTTGACCATTGATCCAAGAGGGACATGTGGCGAGGGATTAACGTTTCACTAACTGGAAAGTCAAAGGAGCGAAGTGCTCATTTGATTGGCGAGTGGTCATATTTCGTGGTCACATTGTCGAGAGCTAGAGAGTAGAGATAGAGAAGCCAAGATCTATTTCAGAGTTCGTGACATGGAGAGTCGAGAGGACTCATCACAGGATACCTAAGACATGAAAGTGCGAAATGCATTTTCGAATAAGGCTGTGGTCATAGCCAGTGGTTACATCTGCGGAAGATGGAGGAAGAAGCTAGCAGTGTTAAGCTCCATCTCGGAGTCTCGACAATCATGACTTGGAGTATCAAGATCCTTTATCACAAGAATCATGATTTGCAAGATTGCGATGAGATCTGGATTGTTGGATCATTGGAGATCTCGACTATTGATCAGGCTTGATAAAGTTCATAAGTTCACAAAATACTGAGCGCTTTTTGGCGTAGCCTGTGGTCATCGTTGATGGTCAGGTGAGGGGAAGTAGCTAGCAGTGCTAATATCCATCTCGTAGTTTCATCAATCGCGAATTGGAGTGTCGAGACTCTTCATCACAGGAATGCTGAAATGCAAAATCACGAAATTCAAATTCTGTTTAGCGCTCGGTCACAGCTAGTGGGCATATGAGATAAACGCAAAATCTTGAGGATTTAATCCAATAGTACTGGTTAATTGGAAAATTGATAGTAGGGTTACTGTTTCACCTCACAGGTAATCGATCAGTTACGATTCAGTTAGCAGAACTGAATCATGATTCTTGGACGGTTGGTGATTCAGTTGCTGATGCGTTTTCTTGGAGATTCAAGGTGTAACTGAATAGGTGGTATAGGATAAAATGGAGACGCAATGACTACAAAAGGTTGGTCATTCTGAATGAAAAATGATTTGAACTGTAAGAAAGGGAAAATTACAGTATGCGCAGTGTGAGACCCATAGTATGCACAATGTGAGATAAAACTCAGAGATGAGTAACAGATGAGGAATAGACATAAGCAAGAGAAGAATTGCAAAACAGCTTGAAGCAGAGAAGAATTGCAGAACAGACAGAGGAAGAGAAGAATTGCAGAATAGCTTGAAGCAGAGTAGAATTGTAGAATAGACAGAGGAAGAGAAGAATTGTAGAACAGTTAGAAGCAGACCAGATTTATAGAATAGAGAAGAAGTGGAAATAATCGATTTATCTATGTTGTTGGTTATTCAATCATTTATTTATAATCAGGGAGGTAGGGTGGTGCTAGGGAGGACTATGGTCCTCTGATATTCGAGTTGGTGCTTGAATATTGGGAGTTGTAGCTTCCATCTAGTTGTGGCTAGAAAACAGGGTGGCAGGGTGGTGCTTGGGAAAACACAGAGTTTTCTATATGAAAGTTGGTGCTTGTATAAGTGGAAGTAGGTGCTTCCATCCAGTCGGTGCTAGAACACTCAGGGAGTTGGTGCTTCCTTCTAGTGGGTGCTAGAGAAACCATAGAGTTGGTGCTCTCAAACAAGTTGGTGCTTGTATAAGTGGAAGTAGGTGCTTCCATCCAGTCGGTGTTGGAACACTTAGGGAGTTGGTCCTTCCTTCTATTCGGTGGCTGAGAAGCCAAAGATTTGGTGCTCTCAACAAGTTGGAGCTTGTAAAACAAAAGTTGTAGCCTCACTTTGAGTTGGTGCTCAAACATAGATGATGTACAGAACTTGAAAGGTTGCCTATCATTTCGAAGAAGAAGAGGTTTTCTCCCTTTATGGGTTTCCTCGTGAAAATTTGTCTCTGTGTATATCTTATGTGTGACTGATGCTCATTATTTATGTTGTCCATATGTTGTATAATATTGATGATCACTTGAAGAAATATTAAGAATGGTTTAGTAGGCTTAATATTTTTTAAGCACAATAACAACTGATTCACCCCCCCTCTCAGTTATCTTAGTAATTTCAACAATTGGTATCAGAGCGGGTTCCTTTTATTTAAAGGTAGATTTGTAAGCTTAAACATGACAAGTCATGAAGGGACTTCAACCAGTAAGCCTCCTCTGTTTGATGGAACAATTTTTTCCTTTTGGAAGGTTAGAATGAGAACATACCTAATGGCCTTAGGTGATGATGTTTGGGATGTAGTAGAGACTGGATATACAAATCCTGTTGTGTTGGCTTCCAAGAATGATAAGTTAGAATTAGCTTTAATGCTAAGGGAATGAATGCTATCTTGAATGGACTTGCAAAATCCGATTTTGTAAAGGTGATGCATCTTCAAACTGCCAAATAAATGTGGGATAAACTTATTAGCAGCTATGAAGGAAATGAGAAAGTAAAAGATGCCAAACTTCAAACATTTAGGTTGAATTTTTAACAACTAAAGATGAATGAATATGAAACAGTTAGGAAGTATTTTTTAAGAATTGAAGAACTTGTGAATTCCATGAAGGGTCTTGGTGAGAAGTTTGAAGAATCAATTTTAGTTCAGAATATTTTAAGATCTTTGTTTGATAAATTTAATCCAAAAGTCTCTGCAATAGAAGAGCTAAATGATCTTAAAACTCTGTCCATTGATCAACTCCTAGGAACTTTCATTGCATATGAAATGAGAATCAACAAAGATAAATCCATTAATAGAGAAGCATCTTTTAAAGCAGACAAGAATACTAATTCAGATTTAGATGATATTGAGGCAAAATTTGTGAGAAGGTTAAAGAAAGGATCAGGAAAATATCAAGGCAAGCTTCCCTTCAAATGTTTTAACTGTGGTAAGATAGGTCATTTTGCATCTAAGTGTCCCCATCAAAAAAAGGACCAGAACTCTGATGATGAAAAGAAGTACAAATTCAAGAAATATAGTAAAAATAAAAGTTTGTGTGAAAATAATGGCAATTCCTCAGAAGACATAGATAGTGTTTCATCATGTGAAGACAAAGTGAATGATTTTATGCTTATGGCTACGGGAGATCTTGATGATGGACACACAAAAGGTGAAATGGATGATGAAGAATCTGTGGTGGATATGGAAGGTGAATTAATCAATGCTTTGGAAGAAATTGACAAACTCAGATGTAAGAAGAGAAAACAAAAACAATTGTTGAAGCAGTTTAAAATGAATGGTGAAAAACCTGATGAAAACTTTTCTCTACTAAAAGTGGAGTTATACGAGGCAAAGAAAATAGAAGACATACTGAAACAACAGTTTTCAGAGAAGAAAGCGAGGTGTGAAGCCTTAGAAGAAGAGATAGTAAAAACCGGAAAAAAAAATGGAGAAGTTTAAGGGATTGTATCACCAAAATCTGCCAAGTATTAAAGCCTCTGAAGGATTAACCTCCATTCTAAATCAGCAAGGAAACTCAAAGTTGAAAGCTGGATTGGGGTATGAAGAAGGATCAAGAAGTGATCATTCAAGTAATATAGAACCTATCAAGTTTGTCAAATCCTCAAACATTGACAACAGTCACTCTGCAGAAACAAAGAAAGAAAATCAGCCATGAAGAAGGAATGAAAGAAAAAGTACCAAAACCGAATCTGTAGATCAGAGAGATTATCAGCATGAAAGAAATCAACCTCCTCAAAGAAGACATACGTTTTCAAGGTACAAAGGTTTTTTCTATGGTTATTGTTTTTTCTGCTCTAATTTTGGTCACAAAGATATAAACTGTTCTTTAAGATTTAGATATGAACAATCAAGATATTCAACAAATAACCATCTTCCACAACAAAGATCGAGACAACCAAGCAACAAACAACCTCATAATATAAATCATGCGATGGTTGGGAAAAGGACGTAGGTTAAGCATAACAATAATTATGAACATAACAATCACTATGATATTCTATTTAGTGAACCAGAATGTTACATCTGTCATAACTATGGACATAAAGTTGCAGATTGTCGCTTAAGGAATTACAAGCCAGATTCGATCCCCACTGCTGAAAATGTCAAGGTTTGGAAGAAGAAAGCAGATGACAAGTGTGGACTAGTGTTATCAGCCCAATGACAAAAGAATCCCTGGTATATTGACAGTGGATGTTCCAAACATATGATTGGAGATAAAAGTAAGTTTCTAACTCTAGGTGAAAGCAAATCAGGGAATGTAACATTTGGAAACGATGCACCAGGAAAAATAAAAGGTAAAGGAATGGTAAGTTTGAGTAATGGAAAAGGGAAAGCTCAAGATGTATTGTTTGTAGAAGTTCTGAAACATAATCTTCTTAGTGAAAGCCAAGTCTGTGACTGAGGATGTGAAGTTTTTTTTACCTCTAAAGACTGTAAAATAAAATCTGTGAATTCAAGACAGCTAGTTGCAAAAGGGATAAGAACAGAAAACAATGTCTATGTGTTAAAAGAAGAAAAAGAAAAATGCCACTTAAGCAAGTATGATGAAAGTTGGTTGTGGCATAGGAGACTTGGACACCTAAATTTTGACCATATAATCAAGCTCAGAAGCAATGGGGCAGTAAAATATCTTTAGAAGATATCAAAGCCATACGACTTTTTTTGTAAACCCTGCCAGATAGGAAATCTTACTCGCACTCAGTTCAAATCTAAAAACTTTCCTTCAATAGAAAAACCTCTCCAGTTAGTACATATGGATTTATGTGAACCATCAAGGAAAGAAGGTACAGGAAAAGAAAATTATTTTATGTTGATTATTGATGATTATTCTAGACTAACATGGGTTTCCTTTTTGAAGGAAAAATCTGAAGCATTTGAAAAATTCAAAGTGTTTAAGGCTCTGACTGAGAATCAAACAAGAAAATGATTAAAGGCAGTAAGGTCTGATAGAGGAGGAGAGTTTATTTCATGGAACTTCAAAGAGTTATGTGATAAATATGGGATCAAAAGAGAGTACACAATTCCAAGGACTCCACAACAAAATGGAGTTGTTGAGAGGCATAATAGATCAATACAACAAATGTCAAGATCAACGATGAATGAAAGGAACAAACCTCAGACATATTGGGTAGAAGCAATCCATACAAGCGTTCATATCCTTAACAAAGCTCATCTCAGGCCAGATAGTGACAAAACTCCGTATGAACTATGGTTTGGAAGACCTACTTCAATCAAGCATTTTAAAGTCTTTGGGAGTAAATGTTATATGAAGAATAATGATGAAAATATTGGCAAATATGATGACAGGACTGATGAAGGCGTCTTCTTGGGTTATGCTACAAATAGTAAAGGGTACATATGTTGCAATGAGAGGCTGCATAAACTAGTTGATTGTATAGACATAAAAGTTGATGAAGAAATAACGGTCAGAAATGTAAGCAGTGTTGAACCAAGAATAAAAGGTATAGTTGAAGATGAAGATGAACAAGTCCAAGGATCAGAAAGAGAAGAATGTAAATCAGATGAATATACAAATACTCGGGATGACATAAATCAATAGAAAGAAACAAACTCACCTCTTAGAATTGTTAGAAAGAATCATCCTAAAAATTAGATAATTGAAGATATAAATAAAGGAGTTCAAACAAGAAGGAAATTGATTAAAGACTCAGAACAATCTCATGTTGCTTTTTTATCTATGACTAAACCTAAAAATTTTGATGAAGCCAACCAGTATGATTGGATTAGAGCTATGAATGAAGAGATTGATCATATTGAGAAGAAAAATACTTGGGAGCTTGTTCCTAGACCCGAAGATACGAATGTAATAGGTTCCAAATGGGTGTTCAAGAATAAAATGAATGAAAAAGGACAAGTTGCTAGAAATAAAGCCAGATTGGTCTATAAAGGGTATGCACAAGTTGAAGGTTAGGACTTTGATGAAAATTTTGCACCAGTGGAAAGATTGGAGGCCATCAAAATGTTCCTTGCATATTCATGTCATAAGAACTTTAAAGTGTATCAGATGGATGTTAAGTCATATTTTCTTAATGGAGATCTAGAGGAAGAAGTATATATGGAGCAACCTGAAGGGTTCACATTGACAGATAACCCTAATTATGTTTGCAAAATGAAGAAGGCCTTATATAGACTGAAACAAGCACCACGAGCTTCGTATTATAGACTGGACAAATTTTTACAAGACAAAGGGTTCAAGAAAGGTATTGTTCACAACAATCTCTACATTAAGTCTGGAGGTGATAATTTACTAGTTGTTTTGGTTTATGTAGATGATATTATTTTTGGTTGTACTAATGAATCATCTGTCTAGTGGTTTTCTAACTCTATGCAAACAGAGTTTGATATGTCCATGATAGGAGAACTGTCATATTTTCTTGGTTTACAAGTAAATGAGAGTTCTGCAGGAATATTTATCTCTCAAGAAACATATTTGAAATAGATGTTGAAGAAATTTATGATGGAGGATTCCTCTCCTGTTAGTACATCTATGGTGGTTGGTTGCAAGCTAAGTAAATATGATATGTCACCCGATGTTGATCAAAGGACATATCGATCAATGATAGGCAGTCTTCTGTACATCACAGATTTTCATCCTGATATAATGCAAGTTGTTGGAATGGTAGGTCGCTATCAGTCTACTCCTAAAGAAAGTCATCTGGTAGCTATCACAAGGATATTCAAATACTTGAAGGGAACAATGACTTATGGTTTGTGGTATCCTAGAAATCAGAATTTTCAGTTAACTACTTATTCAAATGCAGATTGGGAAAATTGTGTGGATGAGAGAAAGAGCACCAGTGGAGGTGCCTTCTTCCTGGGTGACTCGTTGGTAGCATGGATTAGTAAGAAGCAAGGATCTATTTCCTTATCAACTACAAAAGCAGAGTACATTTCTTCTGCTACTTGTTGCACTCGGATTTTGTGGATGATTCAAACTCTTGCAGATTTGAAGGTAAACTATACTGTTCCAATTACAATTCACTGTGATAACACAAGTGCCATTAGTGTCTCCAAGAATCCTGTTCTTCACTCCAAGACTAAACATATCCCAATAAAATACCATTTTCTCAGAGAACAAGTTACAAACAGAGTCGTTCAGCTGAATTATATTCCTTCCACAGAACACATAGTTGATATCTTTACTAAACCGTTAGCAGCGACCCCTTTTGGATATCTTTGTCAAAAGTTGGGGGTTATAACTTATTTTGTCTAATATGTTCACTTGATCAGGGGGAATACTTATTGAATATTTGTTGTATTTCTAAGTTTCTCATTGTTGAGAGGGGGAGTATGTATTGCAATATCTCAAGGGGAGAGTGTTTCTTCTTTGACATTGATGTCAAAGGGGGAGAAAGTGTGGTAAATTTCATGGATGTTGTTTCAAGGATGCTACAATGGTATAGTTGCATGCTTTTCAAGGGGTTTCCATCAATTCCAAAGGGGGAGATTGTTGGCATGTTTTTAGACAGAGGCAGAGTATGAGTGTTTGTCATTGATGGCGAAGATCAACACGATCAGATGGCGAAGATCAGCACGATCAGTTGCGTAGCGATAATGGCAAGATCAACAGTGTAAGATCAGAAGGAGGAAAACATTTGAAGCACGACAAAGGTTTTGTTTCAGAGTTTCACAAATCGGGAAATCCAAAGGAAAGAGGTTTGAACTCACGATATGCAAAATCGCGATAAAAATCCAGACCGTTGGAGTCATAGGACACATGGAAAGTGATTGGAATTTCATTGAATTGCACATTGGAGGAGTCAACGGAGCATGGTGTGGGAACTCACGAAAAGATTTGGACTGTCGAATCATCGAGATTGTGGACCATTGATCAGGGATGAGGAAGACCCGTGAAGTTGCGAAATCGTGATAAGATCTTGACCATTGATCCAAGAGGGACATGTGGCGAGGGATTAACGTTTCACTGACTGGAAAGTCAAAGGAGCAAAGTGCTCATTTGATTGGTGAGTGGTCATATTTTGTGGTCACATTATTGAGAGATGGAGAGAAGAGCTAGAGAAACCAATCTCTATTTCAGATTTCGTGACATGGAGAGTTGAGAGGACTCATCACAAAATACCTGAGATGTGAAAGTGTGAAATGAGTTTTCGAATAAGGCTGTGGTCAGAACCAGTGGTTACATCTGTGGAAGATGGAGGAAGAAGCTAGCGGTGTTAAGCTCTATCTTGGAGTCTCAACAATCATGACTTGGAGTATTGAGATCCTTCATCACAGGAATCGTGATATGCGATATCGCGATGAGATCTAGAATGTTAGATCATTGGAGATCTTGATCGTTTATCAGGCTTGATAAAGTTCATAATTTCACGAAATATGAAGCTCCTTTTGGCACAGCCTGTGGTCACCTTCGGTGGTCACGTGAGGGGAAGAAGCTAGCAGTGCTAAGCTCCATATCGAAGTTTCATCGATCATGACTTGGAGTGTCAAGACTCTTCATCATAGGAATGTTGAAATGCGAAATCATGAAATTCAAATTCTGTTTAGCACTCGGTCACAGCTAGTGGGTATATGAGATAAACGTGAAATCCTACGGATTTAATCCAACGGTACTGGTTAATTGGAAAATCGATCTAAGGGTTACCGTTTCACCTCATAGGTAATCGATCAGTTACGATTCAATTAGCAGAACTGAATCATAATTCTTGGACAGTTGGTGATTCAGTTGCTGATGCGTTTTCTTGGAGGTTCAAGGTGTAACTGAATAGGTGGTATAGGATAAAATGGAGATGTAATGACTACAGAAGGTTGGTCGTTCTGAATGAAAAATGAGTTGAACTATAAGAAAGGGAAAATTACAGTATGCGTAGTGTGAGACCGACAGTATGCGCAATGTGAGATAAAACTTAGAGATGAGTAACAGATGAGGAATAGACAGAAGCAAGAGAAGAATTGTAGAACAACTTGAAGAAGAGTAGAATTGTAGAACAGACAGAGGAAGAGAAGAATTGTAGAACATCTTGAAGCAGAGCAGAATTGAAGAACAGACAAAGGAAGAGAAGAATTGCAGAACAGTTAGAAGCAGACCAGATTTATAGAACAAAGAAGAAGTGGTAAGAATTGATTTATCTGTGTTGTTGGTTATTCAATCATTTATTTATAATTAGTGAGGTAGGGTGGTGCTAGGGAGGACTGTGGTCCTCTAATATTTGAGTTGGTGCTAGAATATTGGGAGTTGTAGCTTCCATCTAGTTGTGGCTAGAAAACAGGGTGGCAGGGTGGTGCTTGGGAAAACACAGAGTTTTCTATATGCAAGTTGGTGCTTGTATAAGTGGAAGTAGGTGCTTCCATCCAGTCGGTGTTGGAACACTCATGGATTTGGTGCTTCCTTCTACTCGGTGCTAGAGAAACCAGAGAGTTGGTGCTCTCAAACAAGTTGGTGCTTGTATAAGTGGAAGTAGGTGCTTCCATCCAGTCAATGCTGGAACACTCAGGGAGTTGGTGCTTCCTTCAAGTCGGTGCTAGAAAAGCCAGAGAGTTTGTGCTCTCAACAAGTTGGATCTTGTAAAACGGAGGTATTAGCCTCACTTTTTATTGGTTCTCAAACATAGATGATGTACGGAACTTAAAAGACTGCCTATTATTTCGAAGAAGAAGAGGTTTTCTCCCTTTATGGGTTTCCTCGTGAAAATCTGTCTCTCTGTATTTCTTATGTGTGACTGATGCTCATTATTTATGTTGTCCATATGTTGTATAATATTGATGACCACTTGAAGAAAGATTAAGAATGGTTTGATAGACTTAATATTGTTTAAGCACAATAGCAACTGATTCACCCCCCCTCTCAGTTGTTTTAGTAATTTCAACAGCACCCACTGGTGCAGTGGTGACCAAATCATGTGTTTTCATGGGTGGAAGCATGAACTCCAGTAGAGTTTCCATTTTCTCTGCGTGTTGGTTGAGTTTCTCCAAACGAAAGAGAATATCATCAATGTATTTGTGGATAGAGAATACTAGGTCCTGAAAAATCAATTACGAGTCTCGGTACCTCAAGCAGGAAGCACATGAGCTTGAGGTGCATGATGCACAACCCAAGAAGAAGTGGGAAATTGGAATAGGCAGTTCTTTCTTGGCGAATAATTAGGCCACATGAACATGGATATATTCCAACAAGGGCACAAGAAAGGAAGGTGGTGGTAAGTCGCATGGAGAGGTAGGTGGCGTGGGAGCAGAATTGGCCGAGGTGGCATGAGAGCAAAGTGGGTGGAGGGTGGTGAGGTGGTTGAAGATTGTTGCACCAGACCTTGTTGTGAAGGTAAAGAGATCTCTGGGATAGGACCAGGTGCAAAGCCCAATGAATTCCCTTGTAGGTCAAACCATTCCACCCTGCAGGCCCATGGAAAAGACAGCAGTGAGAGGCTCAGATGTTCTGGGGAGGGATGAGTGGATGTTGAGGGTGAGGATTCAGGGGGTGGTGCAAGCATAAGTGGGTGATGAACCATGTATTCTCTACTTCGGTACCAGATATGAATCATTTTGGGCTTTCCTCTCTGCCAAGGCATGACCTAGCATATGAAGAGGTGAGTTGAATGGAGGAACAAAGAATCGACCAAGGAAACCAGATATATCACCTCAGAGCAGGAGCTACCAAGAATGAGGAACATGGATGGTGTATTCTGAGGTGATTCATCATCATATAAGGAACCTGTGGACTAAATTCCCACTCGCATAGATGTACTGGTAAGCATGCCTTCACCATTTCCAAATTGAATAGCCAATGGGTGATGCATTATAGTAGTGAAGGGTTGTTGGAGTCATAAGAAGGAATGAATTTAGGAGGTGCCGAATCTATAAATGTTGTAGGGGTTTGCATGTTCTTGTCACATGTCCCACAGAGAGGTGACAAATGTCAGCTCCTATGATGGACAAGTGGTGTGCACTAACACCCCATCCAGGGGACTATCCGATCTCAGATCTTTTTTTATGCAGTCCTGGAAAAGAGTCTGATCATTGTGGGAAGTGTGGATGATGTCTGGTCCTTCGAGAGCTACTCCCCTGTTAGTGATATGGTCTGATATTTAGTTGGATTTCCTCCTTACATGTGAAGGGATTATAAATAGATGTGGTTTGATGATATTTGTGATGTTGGTTAATCCAGACGTAATTCACCAATAGGGGGAAACTCATTTTGTATCCGCTTCATTGAGTATTTTTTCCAGAAGGTTGAGAATGATTTGAGAATCCCCTTCTACTATCATCTTGTGGTCGTAATAATATTGGGAAAGTTGTAGCACTCTCATGAGTCCCCAAAGCTCAGTCGCATTGTTTGTGTTATGATCAATGTTTTCATTCGTGATTAGAATTATGTTCCCATGGTTGTTGCGAAGAATGAACCTGAAGCTTAAATCTTGGATTTCCTTTGGAATCTCTGTCAAAGTGTAAATTGATATACCCTGGAGAAGGGGGGTACCAATGTGAAGGATTGTCTCTGAATTTCCTTTCCTGAGTTTTCCAGTGAGTTTAAGGTTGAATATTAGTGACCTGGTTGTCCATAATTATTTTTTCCCGGGGAGGGAAATTTAGATCCTCCTCTTTCCAATCATGTAGGAGGATGGTTTCTTTGATGTTATCCTCAATGAATTTCCATATGATTTTCCAGTCAAGTTGGGTCGATAGGAAGATTATTTTTTTGTGTTCTTTCCATATTTGCTATATGATGAGGCCCGAAAGGAGCTTCTAGATGTGATTGAGAATTTAAGAGTGAAAAATGAAGTCTCTCCATCCTTCGATAGTTTCCTTTAGGCCTTCTCGATTGTGATCAGTGGTGCGCATGAGTAAGGTGCAGTGATCCAAAATTTGATCACTGTAGGGAGAAAGATGGAGTAGGTTATTTTGTCTCTCAGAGTCCTTTCTGCAAAGAGGGAAGACAGAAGGCCCAACAAAGCCTCTTTTTGTTATATTTTCCTAGGTAAGGATGACTTTATGGGAAACAAGCCATAGGAAGGTTCTAATTTTGGGCTAGTGCTTTATGGCCCAAATTTTCTCCCATATTTTCTCTTTGGGTGGAATATGATGGTATGTCTTGAGGTTGTAGGATTCTTTGATGGTGAAGGTGCCCAGTGAGGAGTGCCCCCATCTTAGAATATCTTCGCCTGGATGAATCGAATTTTTTTGGGAAGAGACTGTCTCCTGTCAGGCATGGAGATCCACGTGCGCTGATAGATGAAGTTATGTATGGGTGGACTTCCAATGGTGCCATGTGGCCCCTGGGGAGTTGTTTTCCCAATAATATTCTACCGTGGGTAATCCTTATTGCATGGTAGGGTCGAGAATGGATTGAACGATGGGGTTTCGGTCTAACGTAGGTCATTGTTGCCAAGAGTTGTTCCAAAAGTATGTTGTTCTCTGATTTATGATTTCCCAGAAGGCATGGTCGTCTATCAAGGACCGCATTTGATTTATTGCATTCTAGATCAAGGATCTATTGAGAACTCAGCACACCCTAAAAATTCTATGTAAAATATCACTTTTTGGGTACCACTTGATCTTTTGGTATTGTCTGATATGAAAAATGTGGCCTTTGTTTATTTCTTTTGTTTCTCATTAATTCTTTAAAATCTTGCTTGGAAATGTGAAAATCATTAACTTAAAAGATGAATCTCTAAATTAGAGAAATGACAGTCAAAGTTTTCCTGGATGCACTTAAGGATTTAGGCATCGAGAAGGATTAAGAATGAAAAAAAACGCTAGAGCGAATTGAAGTTGTCGAGCCCTGATCTTCGTCGGCGTCGGCAGACGCGAAATTTATTTTGCGACAAGCACCACCAAGAATATCGTCGATGACCGATCAATTTGGCATCAGGAGTTTCAAAAGACGATAACCCACAAAGAAATTATGCACTAGCTTTATTCCCGAGGCTGTCGGACACTCTCCCGGCACCGACAGTCGCAGTGTTGAGCCCAAATTAGTGCGTTCAACTTTAAAAAATCCCTAAGTCCGAACGTTACCCATAATTTAAGTTCTCGGCCATTAGTGCCTGGTATCCCGAGTCAGCGACGCCGCGTCGATACCATATGATGAAGACAATTAGCATTGGAAGTTTTCTTAAGAGGATACCGACGAAAACATGTATAAGGATACCACTAATTCTCGATCTACCCACTAAGAAGACAACAGGATGGGACGTTTTATCTTTGAGATACACTAGATACGATGCATTTAAAGGTTAATTAATTCCATAATCTCGCACTAATTGCTAATTCGTGCACGAATCAAAGGACCGTTGGAACTTTCCAATAGAATTCATTTTTACCCCCGCACCTCTGTCGTCAACCCACGTAGAATTTATTTGTAGAGTTTCAGCGGTAGATTGTTTTAAATTTCACCCATTACTTGTATTAACTAGTTGATACCACTGGTAGTATCTCTCCCATTATATTCTCTAAGTCATTGAAAATAGGGTTATTCTGTGCACGAAGGAATCTGGATCATCCAGAGGAGAGAGACAATCAGTCTGGGGATAACTTCCAAGGTCCAGTGAGTATAAAAACAACAGTTTAGAAAGCGTTATAGGTATGTACCAGTCTATGGATATTTTATGCTTCATTTCGTACGCTTTATTCAATGTCACCCTGCACACCTACTTGGAGATTATTTTCGGTTGTAGGAACGATGCCTCCAAACAAACCCACCACCAGGAAATCTCCAAGAGAACCAAATCTATAGGAACCAGAGGTGGGAGAAGTTTCTTCCCCAGTGGTGGAAAGACAATTGGAATTCGCTCCAAAACCGATGCCTGTCATCAAAACTGCCACCAAGAAATCTTTTGCTCAACCCCTGACCTTTGGAGACACAGAGGAAAACAATGGTACCAAGACAATATTCCTACATTCGAAATAAATTTTCGAGAATATTAAGAAGGAAGAAATCCCCGAATATACTCCGCACAACGATCCTGATACGAGAGGACTCGACGATGAAGTCCTCCTGAATGTACGAAAGGCGTATCTACACATAGTGGTAAGCAGAACTCCGATATTTCCCTGCATTGAACTCTTGAAATGGCTTATTGATCACACTGACACACAAAAAAATTTGATTAACGACGAAAACATTGGGTGTGTCAGGGTTTTCCTTCCATTAGAAGTGAAGAATTATTACAAGCTCAGGGACCCAGAAGAGTGGTTGAATAATGATTTTGTTTTGAGATTCTATGATAATCACGATACTAGTAAGGTGATGGCTTCATCGTGGAGAGAGGATAAAAAGTGCACCAACCAAACCTCTAAATGGTACCCGATGACCAACCTTAGAGAGCCTTACATCTATCTAAAGGATCTCCTTTGCTGCTTGCATGGGGAAAAAGACTACACTAGGTTTTCAGAATCTTGGATGCCTCTAGTGTATACTGTAGTCGTTTCTGGAATAGGTTTTAACTTGGGTCCAATCATCTCCAAACAGTTGAGCACCTGCATCCAGCAAGCTCAAATGCAAAAAGAATGAGAAACCCCATACTTTTACATGGAATCTTATCTTCTGAATGTCGTCTGTGCCAGAAATGCTTTTGCTGGAATAAACTTAAGCTGGCATACCTCAGATCTTGTGGGAGAACAGGTACAAGAAATCCTACCCTCTCATATGCGACCATTTTATCACACATATTCATCTGTTGTTGTTCAAAAAATAATTCCCGAGGTTGTTAGATGCAGCCAAAAAGATTATATCGAAGGTTGGCTACTGGTATCTGGATGAGCACGATACCTACATCAAGGTTTTTGGCTCCACCAGAACACCTCATTTGCTACCGGTATATGTCCCTAATCAACTAATAGTAGGGGAAATATGTTATCAAAGCATCCTTGAAGGTTACAATGCCACTCTGGTAAAGGATAAGAAGTGGGCCTTCATAGCCTATGGGTTCCATATTGGTTTCTACATGGTGAAGGACACCGCACAGGCCAAGCAAGAAGGGTTAAGCCAATTGGAGTTATGATTCCAGACTAGTCTCTTTCTCAAGCACGACCCTAAGGGCATGGTCCTGAAGCACGCACAACATGTATCATCTTGCTAGACATATGCCCACGACAGGTTTGAGGATGGAATCTTCACCGAAAATGATCAAGATTGGGAATAGGTGGTGGCGAGAATGGCTGAACCCAAGGCAACCAGATTCAGTGATATGAGTTGGGATGAACAAGCAAAAATACTGGAACAAAAAGTTCAGGATACCATCAAGACAAGAGAAGAAATGATATCAGTCAGAGCGGTGGGATCTCCCTAGGTAGCTCCAATAAAAACTGGGAAATTCTCCAAAGTTCAATATATACAGGCGATGGGGGGGATCATGTATCAATAGGCCCAATTGTTAATTAAGTGGATGAAGGATAAACTAGACCTTATCATAGTGCCAAATCTTCCGACTGAAAACCCAGAAGAAATCCCAGTGGGGGAGAGCAGCCCTGATTTCATAAACCCTGGTAATAACAATGGGTCTAATAACCCTGATTCCACAAGGTCACCGGTCGTATTGCTAGCAGGTACGACAATTCAACCAGAGGCGGGCCGAGTATCAGTGGGAGTGTTAGCACTCTGTAATTTGCCCAAGGCTATGGAGGCAGTCATAGAGGCAACATCAAAACTACTTTGATTCAAGGATCTAGCCCTCCAAGACTCGGAGAGGGATCTCTCTATCAAATTTATCTTTGTTAGAGATTTGATCTTAAGCTAGCTATGCAGAATAGGGTTTGTTTTTTATTTGAGGTGTTTGGCTGAATGATTCCTTTAGAATCCCATTGGGCTATGGGGTCTACGTCAAAACTTAAGGTCAGATAAACAACTTTTAAAGGGATTCTTCACAGGGTGAGATAGCCAAGATACTGAATCAATTAAGATAAAATGTGATGGAAAGATAGAATAGGTGAGAGGTTCATTTAAGTAAAGAAGCATTCAAGAATTTCTTTAACTCAAAATCGGAAGAATAACATGCAGACTGATAAAAGGCCAGATACAGAGTACCCGAGGTAAATTCTATTCTTTAACTTCATTTTAACAGTTGAACTTAGAAAACAAAGGTGATAACAGAGTAAGAAAACATTAACATAGCAAGAAAAACATCACCAATGTCCAGACGCAAGAATCCTATGCATCAATTCCTTTGTATTACTTGTGGATCTAAAAAATTACAGAGAACAGACTTTCTGGGTGCAATGATCAGTCCCTTTTACATTAAAATCATCTGAATAAATACGAGAGATCCCCAACAAGTTTTGTAATTCGTATTTAACCTCCTCGGCCAGAATAGCATAAAATCCCCAAAAATCCGGAACTACAAATTTCGTCGAATTTGCTGAAAAGAGGAGTATGCTCCGTCATTGATTTCTCCAAATCAGTGAAACATGTGAAAACACCGAAGGATTTTATTGTATATTATCTTTTCTGAAGAAAAAACCTCCTTTTGTTTCTCAAATTTCGATTCCACCTCGCCGAAATAGCTCCCGCAAAATCGGGACTATAACAATAAAAACCAGAAATCTGAAAAATGATTCTGAAAGACAGCCTCGATTCTCCCAAATGGTGGAACCTTTAAACAAACTGGGAGAGGTTTTTTTCCTCCGCCCGTTATGAACAAAAAACTCTTTCGGTTTTTTAAATTTCATATTTTTTTTCCCAGAATCTGCTTCGGAAGACGAGGTGTCAAAACTGGAAAAATAGTGGTTTCCTGAAATTGGGGGAGGGCCGTTTTGGACAGGTAAGTGGTATTCCGGACCCCCCCTGAGGTGGTAAGTGGTATTCATAGGGGGGGTCCGAAATCACCTGGAGGTGACAATTTTCCCTCCCAATACCACTATTCTAGACCCCCCCCCC
>ML777210.1:67229-79410 GCA_009831015.1 Picea engelmannii | reverse complement strand
ACAAACTAACCTAATTATTAACAACTAACTTAATTATTAATTAATTAATTGATTATTAACTAGTCTAGCATATTTTAATTAATCTAAAATTATTAATTAATCTAATTAACTTATTTTATTGCTAACATTATTAACTTATTGTTTTTTTTAGCCTAAGTTTGTTTATTCATGGAGGGGAGGCGGGCGAGAAGTAGCCAACGGGACAAATGGGCAGAGGGAGTGAGTGGCACAATAGTGGATGAAGGATGCAGCAGGGTGATGGAGGATCGGGTGAAATGGAAGGAGGGGAAAAAGGAAACAACCGAGAGACCAGTAAGACAGATGTCTTCATCACAGGGGCAACACCAAAAATAAGTTGAAGAATAGAGTTACCTATGATTATAGGAACCTAACATAGGCTCCACCTGGGGATGGAAGCTCTTTTGGGAGGTGTCAGGAACGACTAAACTCTGAATATGCAGACCGGTGCTTTATTCATTGGGCCAATCCCAAAATCTTATTCTGCAACCTGTACCTGTTTTGATCTTGCAACTGAAAACCAAATCAAAATGAACACTGCTAAAAAAGAGAGGCTCAGAATGTTGAGATTATTCACGCTCTCCTACCTACCCTATACTGCGGACAATTTTGTTGTTTTAAATGATACAATAATGCTAGTGTAGCCAGTCAAGAAACTTCTCTACTAGCTCTACTATTTCAATAATTTTTAATCAATATCATAAATAGAACTTGCGTAGGCATCATGAAATGATTTTCATCCTGATCTTCATTACAAGGATCTTGATAAACATGATAGATAACATAAATGCCAGGAATGCATTGTGGCTCTGTGATGAACAATTTTTCCATATAAATAGCCACTGGATCAAGATAGACTTGACCAATTACTGGATATTCAAATTTAACCAACTCAACTTCATGATTTGATGTCGTAGTTATGCTCTTTGCATCCTCATGCACTTCCTGACATGGTTGCAAATGTTCTAGTGGGTTCTGAAATGATGCTTCTGCTGAACACACCCCTATAACTGACTGCCTGATTATGTCAATATCATAAAAACTTTTCAGCTCATGACCGACAAATGAAGAATGATTTTGACCCCACAGGTCATCCAACCGATCAACTATTGGATCCTGAAAACACTGACGAGACTGTTGCATTGATTCAAATGATATTTCCTGAATTTTTATGTATTTATCCTTCAACACTTGTTCAAGAGTCTCCTTCAAAATTTGAAATGAATTAAAGCATAATGGTACAGAGTTATTTTGGATTAACTCTTTGGATTAACTCATAATTTGTCTCAGGCTTTAAGCTTTCATCTGGAATTTCAAAATCAGAGTAGGTAAAGTGTTGCAATTCTGGGTTTAGAATAGCCTCCACATCAGTACTAGCATGTTCACCTAGTTGATCAGAACATTCTCCCTCTCTACTATTGACAACTTGCTTACAATTTCCTCTCAAAAATTGAAAAGAAGAAAAAAATAAGGGCAAAGATTTTTCCCTTACTCTCAAATTTTCTGCATTTTCCTCATCGCTATCATGATTTTTGTGCAAGGGATGATTTTCATATCAGAGTTTCAATTGATATTCTTCCTGCCAACGACATGCTGTTGATTTCTTTGAACAGTCCACATCTATTTCAGCCGTATGATCATCATCATACTGATCATACTTGGGTAAATCATCCATGGATGAAATTCCATTGAACATGCATATCATGTCAAGATAATTTTCCACCACCCTCTGATTTTGAACTTCATCTTCGACTGTATGGTGAATTGAATACATGAAAGAATCATTATCCAAACCATGGTACCAAGGGTGAGCTGCAAAATGTTTGGAAACTATGACCTTTTCTTTCTCTAAAATTGATGGAACATTAGGTCTTTGGACAACAAGCTCATCTTTCCTACTAATCCTCTACATCATATCTTCCATGGCGCTGGCCAAAATGTCTAGTTTAGCTTCTAATGACTTCAATTTCTCATTTTCTTTGTTCTTTATCTTTGACCTTTTGATTAGCAAGTTGGCCTCCACATCAAATGCAATGTTCTGCATTTCTTAGAGAGTTTTAGTGTTCCTTTCTCTTAGTTGGAATGCCATCTTAGGATCGAAGGCATATGGGAAATGCAAGTGAGATGATCCTGGGGGTGACCTTATATCAACGAGCATTGCATGATATACCTTATTGAATCCTGCTAAAAATTGTTGTACTGTTTCCCCTAGCTGTCTTTTCAAATGGTCATACTCTTCCAGGATGAGAAAGACATTTCTCATGATCACCCATCGATCTAGGAAAGCTTGCACAAACTGATGGAAATTGTTAATGCTTATAGCTGGGAGATTTTTAAACCAGTTCTTGAATTTACCTTGCAAAGACAGGGAAAAAATTCTTATATACATCATCAGCTTCAATGATGCAGGAGCATCCGCAACATCCGCAAATTCATCATATGAACCAGCACGAGGAGGAAGAGAACGTACAGCTGGACAAGCCAGCAAACCTTTTTGATTTTAAATTTTACCTTGGTATTGTTGCGCCGCCGTTTACTAAAGGCATTCAAAGCTGAGCGCGTTTGTAACCTAATGTAGATAAGAGGGCATTAAATATTTTAATGTTGGTAGATAGAAGATTAGACAGTTTCATCTTCCAGGAGGGAAAACGAATATAGGCACCCTCCTTGTGTAAATTGATTATCATTCAGCATTAGCGGGAGAGGGGAAAGAAGAACATAACAGAGAGCTTGTGAAGAAACTCCATGTACAGACATTGAATTAATAGGAAAGCTTTTTATTCAATTCCATGGATGTGTTCAGTCTCTTTGTGTTGTTGATGTTATGCCTTTGCATGTTTGCTTATTTTTATGCTTATCTTCTATATACTGCATATGTTATTGCATATCAGGTTAGAAACCAGAGAGAATGAGTTTCAATTGTTTCTCTGCTTAGGCCAGGAGATTCCTGCATCGAGTGCAGTTGAATACCTCCGCATTGAGTGCGTTGAGGGGGGGACTAAGTAGTTGAACCTTTGTTCTCTTTTGCCCAGAGATGGGTTGCGTATTCGAGCCGTGCAGGTGAGTGCAGGTCGAATTTGAGTCTCAGTAGCAAGTTTGAGAAGGGAAAGGTGAAGCCGTTGCGAACGTGGACGCACGGGACTAGGAGACTCCAACGCTTTCAGAAGTGATTGAAGAGCGAGCACAAGGAGCGTGTTCGAAGAACCCTTGAAGGAATCCAAGTCAGAAGAAACTCAGGAGGGATAGCTCTTTTCGTTCGCTGAAGAAATCGACCCAGCAGAGGTCGCACAGGACGAAGGTGGTGGAACAGAGATCTCTTCATAGAGGAAGAGAATCGACGACTTGAATCGTCGTGTGGACTCGTGAAGTCCCGTGGATCGTTGGATCTGGGAGAAAGAGCGAGGTGGTTAACCCTCAGGCGCAGGGAGAACCATTTGTCGTTGTACATCGGCAAATCGGAGTTGGCGAGTGCAAAGGTTTCATGTACCTCAGAATCGCGAGGTGCGATCCCCCGATTTGATATGAGCCGTCGATCACTGGAGGAACAGGTGGCACAAATATGAGACATCGGAGTTTCGGCATTCGGGGTTTCCAGCAGCAGGAAACTTGGAGTCGCAGACCCGCGAACCGCAAAGTCCCGAGACTAACGTGACAGTGTGGGCCCGGGAGACTTAGTGGAGGACAGGTGGCCTCACATCGGGGATCGGCACTTCGGCACTCGGGGATTCGACATACAAAGGATCGGCATCGCGAACAGCGATACCCTGAGGTTGACCGTTGACCATTCGGGGTTCGGAGTTTCGGCGGTTGAGTGACGAGGAATAGTGTCACGAATCTCGCGACATCGCGAGACCCGATCCCCCGATTTCCGAAGGGAGAAAGACGTGGAATTATAACTGTGGGTAGGAGACTCCCGAGGGAGTGGAAGAGCTTAGACTCTTCGGGCCAAGGTTTGTGAAGGTCCTGGTGGTACGACCGTCCATGGAGGGGCAGGTTGACATCAAGTGGTATCAGAGAAAGGCTGTGAAATTCTCTTTGTTCAGATAGCAGAGGGAAGCAGATTTCAAAATGTCGCCCAGAAGAGAGAGGCAGTCACCTGATCGTGAAGACAGGGACGCGCGGAGAAGGGGTAGGCCAGCAGGCAACCCAGAAATGGAACCCCAAATACGAGATCTCAGGGTGAGACTCGAAGATATGGAGACCACCCAAAGGCGTGGAGCCGACGCAGGGGAGTTCAGCGATCCTGAGATTGAAGAGGAAGCTGGACATGACCGAGAAGAGGTCACAGCAGAAGATGCTTCAACCGAGAGGTTGATCAGGGCTATTTCGAGGATGAGCTCGAAGACGAAGATGGACATCCCGACTTATGAGGGAAGTCTGAATGCGGAAGAATTGCTGGATTGGATCCGAGCATTGGACACCTACTTCGATTATGAAGACATCGAAGAGGATAAGAAGATAAGGCATGCTGTCACCAAGCTGAAAGGACATGCAGCCCTATGGTGGGATGAGCTGCAGGCAGACAGACGTTCCAAGGGCAAATAGAAAATCAAAAGATGGGATCGGATGATTGCCAAGATGAAGGCGAAGTTCATTCCGAGGGATTACCAGATCACTCTGTTCAGGCGTATGCAGAACCTGAGACAGAAGTTGATGACGGTGAAGGAGTACACCGAAGAATTCTACAGGCTCAATATCCGAGCTGGTCATCGGGAGGGTGATGACGAAAAGGTGGCGAGATATCTGAATGGCCTCAGGTATGATATTCAGGATGAACTGAGCATGTTGACCATCCGCACAGTTGAGGATGCGTATCAGATGGCTCTGAAGGCCGAAGAAAAGCTGAGCCGCAAGCAAGATCAGCGAGGCCGAGGCAGAAGCCAACCTAGAGGAAAAACTGTTGTTCAAGAGCGAACACAGAAGCCCAAGGAGGATTGGAAGAGACCTCAGGGTAGAGCTGAGAGAGGTGGAACCTCATAGTAGAGACAACAAATTGCTGAGCCGAGGAGGAAGCAAGATGATCAGCAGGGTGGATATGCTGACGCAAATACATTTCCTCGTGCCCGAGGTAGAGGAAGAGGTTGAGGAGGAGTTATCACGTGTTTTACATGTGGTAAAGACGGTCATAAATCCGTAGACTGTCCAGAGAGGAAAGTGGACAGAGGAAGAGCTCACATCGCTGAGGCGCAACAGAGGCGTGATGTTGAGAGCGGGGATGAAGACACTGGAAGTGGGAAGTCACTGACAGTGCATAAGATCCTCTTGAAACCTGAGAAAGAGGTAGAGGACACCGCTCAGAGATGTCGACTGTTCCGGACGACTTGCAAGACCCAAGGCTGGAAATGCAAGGTCATAGTGGATAGTGGGAGCACAGACAATCTCGTTTCGACCGAGATGGTGGAGAAATTGGAGCTGAAGACGCGCAAACACCCGAGTCCATACAGGGTGACATGGCTGCAGAAAGGGCACCAGGTACGTGTTACAAAACAATGCTTGGTAAATTTTAAAATGGGTGAATATAGGGATGAAATCCCGTGTGATGTCATTCCTATGGATGTCTGTCATGTATTATTGGGAAGACCATGGCAGTTTGACAGACATGTTGTGCATGATGAGAGGATGAACACATACACCTTAGAGAAGGATGGGAAAACCCATACGTTGTTGCCGATGAAGGATAAGGAAGTGAAACCAGAAGTTAGCAGTACCATACTTCTCATGAGCGGGAAAGAGCTTCTCACAGAGCTGGAGAAGGATGAGGATCCACAGTTCTTTGTTGTCAGGAAGCCGAGAATTATCCTGACAAGCACGAGAGTGGACGACTGGCCAGATGAGATTCAGCAACTGCTATGAGAGTTTGTTGACATCATCGTGGAAGAACTACCTCGTTCATTACCACCGATGAGGAGTGTGAGTCATCATATTGACCTCATACCCAGAGCAAGCCTACCAAACAAGGCAGCGTACAGGTTGACACCTCAAGAGAACGAGGAAGTCAAAAGGAAGGTTCAAGATCTGCAGGATAAAGGACTAGTGAGGGAGAGTCTGAGTCCATGTGTTGTTCTGACAGTACTGAGTCCGAAAAAGGATGGAGGCTGGAGAATGTGTACAGACTCTAGGGCGATTAATAAGATCACCATCAGGTATAGGTTTCCAAAGCCGAGAATGGATGACTTGATGGATTTCCTGAGCGGGGCAAATTATTTTTCGAAGATAGACCTCAAGAGCTGATACCATCAGATCCGAATGAGAGAGGGAGATGAATGGAAAACAACATTCAAGACAAACGAGGGTTTGTACGAATGGTTGGTCATGTCGTTTGGCTTGACAAATGCACCCAACACTTTTATGCGGCTGATGAATGAAGTCCTGTGGGAATTCATTGGCAAATTTGTGGTGGTGTACCTGGACGATATACTGATTTTCAGTAAAACCAGGGAAGAACACTTGAGGCATTTGGCCATTGTGATGAGAAGACTGCAGCAGGAGAAACTGTTGATAAATTTGAAGAAGTGCTCATTTATGCAGACATAGCTCATATATCTGGGTTTTGTAATCTCGGCAAACGAGTTGAAGATGGATCCTGAAAAGGTGGATGTGATCAGGAGGTGGCCATCGCCGAGAAATGTTTTTGAGGTAAGGAGCTTTCATGGATTGGCCAGCTTCTACAGGAAGTTTATTCGGAACTTCAGTGGAATTAGTGCTGCAATGATGGATACTGTGAAAAAGCGGCATAAAGTTTTTCAATGGACAGCCGAGGCTGAGAGGAGCTTCAATCTGTTGAAGCAGAAGATAACCGAGCAGCCAATTCTGGTGCTGCCAGATTTCCAGAAAACCTTTTAGGTGAAGTGTGACGCCAGCGGGTATGCTGTTGGAGGAGTTCTGAGCCAGGATGACAGGCCTGTAGCATACTACAGCGAGAAGTTAGATGATGCCAAATTAAAGTACTCCACATACGACAAAGAGTTCTATGCCATCATCCAGGCATTGAAAAAGTGGAGGCATTATCTCATACCCAAAGAATTTGTGTTGTACAGTGATAATCACGCACTGCAATTCGTGAGTCAGCAGGAGAAGCTGAATCAGAAGCATGCGAAGTGGGTAGAGTACATGCAAAATTTCACATTTGTGATCAAGCACATTTCGGGGACTGCGAACAAGGTGGTTGATGCCTTGAGCAGGAAATGTCTGGTGTTGCAGGAGTTCAGAATCAAAACCTTGGGTTTTGAAAATTTGAAAGATATGTATGCAGGTGATACTGATTTTGTCGAGGCATACGAAGCAGCTGAGAATCCAGTTCTCAGGGATAGGAGTCCGTGGATCGACTACCTGATCCAGGATGGGTTGCTTTTCAAAGGCAATCAACTGTGCATTCCAGATTTCTCTATGAGAGAGAATTTGGTGAAGGAGAAGCATAGCGGAGGCTTAGCAGGTCATTTCGGACATGATAAGACATTCGCCAAGCTGATCGAATCATATTTTTGGCCGGGCATGCGAACAGACGTGAAGAAGTTTGTTGACAGGTGCAGAATTTGTCAGCACGCGAAGGGCCGAAGACAGAACGCAGGGTTATATCAGCCGTTGCCCATACCTGAGAGGCCATGGGAAGCCATTAGCATGGACTTTGTGTTGGGGCTACCCAGAACACAGCGAGGAGTTGATTCCATCTTTGTTGTGGTGGACAGATTCTCGAAGATGGCGCATTTCATTCCGTGTCATAAGACCAGCGATGCAACCCACATCGCAAATTTATTTTTCAAAGAGATTGTGAGATTGCATGGACTACCGAGAAGCATAGTCTCGGATCAGGATACCAAGTTCATAGGTCATTTTTGGAGGACGCTATGGAAGAAGCTGGGGAATGACTTAGCTTTCAGTTCTGCTTACCATCCGCAGACAGATGGGCAGACTGAAGTAGTCAACAGAAGCTTGGGGGATCTGTTGAGAAGCCTGGTGACTGAGCATCACACCAGTTGGGATCAGATCCTACCACAGGCAGAATTCGCGTACAATGATTCAGTGAATCGAAGTACAGGTAAGAGCCCATTTCAAATTTTGTATGGGACACAGCCGAGAGGAGTATCTGAGCTCAGGGAGTCAGAACAGGCTGAGACTAGCAGCGCGAGAGCTGAGGAATTTGCTGAGGCAATGCAGGAACTTCACACACAGGTGAAGCAGCGGTTACAGAAATCGAACCAGGAATACAAGCGCAGAGCCGATCAAAGGAAAAGACAGCTTCAATTTGAAGTTGGAGACATGGTTCTGGCACACTTGAGGAAGGAAAGGTTCCCACGGGGGACATATAACAAGCTCAAAATGAAGAAGATCGGGCCATGCAGAATTCTGAGGAAATTCGGCGAGAATGCATATGAGCTTGAGTTGCCCGAAGGCATCGGGATATCTCCAATTTTCAATATTTCGGATTTATACCCCTACAGGACAGAAGGAACAAGCACTGGAACAGAGGAACCAGTGATCCAGTGGCAGAAACAATTACCAGTGGCACAGAAGCCTCAGATGGAGTGCATACTGGATAAAAGATTAGGGAAGAAAACCAGGAGGAAGCAGTATTTTGAATACCTGGTGAAGTGGAAGAACCACCCAGTGGAGGATGCCAGCTGGGAGACAGAGGCAGTTATACAAAAGCATGGATGTAGTGTGCAGGATCTCATGGACAGGAGCCCATGAAATCTTTTGAGCCGAGGAGTATGATGCAGGAGCATCCACAACATCCGCAAATTCATCATATGAACCAGCGCGAGGAGGAAGAGAACGTACAGCTGGACAAGCCAGCAAACCTTTTTGATTTTAAATTTTACCTTGGTATTGTTGCGCCGCCGTTTACTAAAGGCATTCAAAGCTGAGTGCATTTGTAACCTAATGTAGATAAGAGGGCATTAAATATTTTAATGTTGGTAGATAGAAGATTAGACAGTTTCATCTTCCAGGAGGGAAAACGAATATAGGCACCCTCCTTGTGTAAATTGATTATCATTCAGCATTAGCAGGAGAGGGGAAAGAAGAACATAACAGAGAGCTTGTGAAGAAACTCCATGTACAGACATTGAATTAATAGGAAAGATTTTTATTCAATTCCATGGATGTGTTCAGTCTCTTTGTGTTGTTGATGTTATGCCTTTGCATGTTTGCTTCCTTTTATGCTTATCTTCTATATACTGCATATGTGATTGCATATCAGGTTAGAAACCAGAGAGAATGAGTTTCAATTGTTTCTCTGCTTAGGCCAGGAGATTCCTGCATCGAGTGCAGTTGAATACCTCCGCATTGAGTGCGTTGAGGGGGGGAATAAGTAGTTGAACCTTTGTTCTCTTTTGCCCAGAGATGGGTTGCGTATTCGAGCCGTGCAGGTGAGTGCAGGTCGAATTTGAGTCTCAGTAGCAAGTCTGAGAAGGGAAAGGTGAAGCCATTGCGAACGTGGACGCACGGGACTAGGAGACTCCAACGCTTTCAGAAGTGATTGAAGAGCGAGCACAAGAAGCGTGTTCGAAGAACCCTTGAAGGAATCCAAGTCAGAAGAAACTCAGGAGGGATAGCTCTTTTCGTTCGCTGAAGAAATCGACCCAGCAGAGGTCGCACAGGATGAAGGTGGTGGAACAGAGATCTCTTCATAGAGGAAGAGAATCGACGACTTGAATCGTCATGTGGACTCGCGAAGTCCCGTGGATCATTGGATCTGGGAGAAAGAGCGAGGCGGTTAACCCTCAGGCGTAGGGAGAACCATTTGTCGTTGTACATCAGCAAATCGGAGTTGGCGAGTGCAAAGGTTTCATGTACGTCAGAATCGTGAGGTGCGATCCCCCGATTTGATCTGAGCCATCGATCACTGGAGGAATAGGTGGCACAAATCTGAGACATCGGAGTTTCGGCATTCGGGGTTTCCAGCAGCTGGAAACTTGGAGTCACGGACCCACGAACCGCGAAGTCCCGAGACTAACGTGACAGTGTGGGCCCAGGAGACTTAGTGGAGGACAGGTGGCCTCACATCGGGGATCGGCACTTCGGCACTCGGGGATTCGACATACAAAGGATCGGCATCGCGAACAGCGATACCCCGAGGTTGACCGTTGACCATTCGGGGTTCGGAGTTTCGGCGGTTGAGTGACGAGGAACAGTGTCACGAATCTCGCGACATCGCGAGACCCGATCCCCCGATTTCCGAAGGGAGAAAGACGTGGAATTATAACTGTGGGTAGGAGACTCCCGAGGGAGTGGAAGAGCTTGGACTCTTCGGGCCAAGGTTTGTGAAGGTCCTGGTGGTGCGACCGTCCATGGAGGGGCAGGTTGACATCATTCAACCTCATAAAGGTCAAGGAAATCTTCAAACCTCTGGATGTGTTTTTCAGCAGTAATATTGGCATCCTCTCCATCAAACCTGGGTAGATTATTGGTGTAATTTGTAGGGAGGTCATGAAGGATAGGAGGAAAATATAGGGGCTTGTGTCTATCTAAGATTTTGGCAGGTACAAGAGGTGAAACAAGAGGATTACAAACATCCAGATCTTTAGCAAGAGTAGGAGATAAAGCAGGAGGCTTATGTCTCACTAGGACTTCTACAGGTGCATCTGGGATGTGCACAAGTGTATGAGTATGTACATAATCTACAATTGGGGATCTGATCTCTTGAGGCTCATCAATCAATAGGTGGTTAATGTAATCTTCAGCAATATACCATTGATCAGGCTTAGAATAAGACAAAACATAATTGCAGATAAAACGAAAGATGTCTTGAATGCAATTTGAGCTTGAGTACCTGGTCTTTCTAGGCTGCTTGGTCATGCTTCAAGTTCTTCCTCCAGTGGAGTCTTTGAGTAGGCACTGTCTGGAGCTGATTTGGATTCGTCAGGTGAATGATCTCAGCCTTCTTGTGTCTTGTCACTATCCACCATTAGTGATCAGATATGGAACTTTGAAGTGTACTATTGGAGAAAGGTCCCCAGTATGGTCGCCATTCTATTAGCACTCTGTAATTTGCCCAAGGCTATGGAGGTAGTCACAGAGGCAACATCAAAACCGCTTTGAGTCAAGGATCTAGCCCACCAAAACTTGGAGAGGGATCTCTCTATCAAATTTATCTTTGTTAGATATTTGATATTAGGATAGCTATGTAGAATAGGGTTTGTTTTTTATTTGAGGTGTTTGGTTAAATGATTGCTTTAGAATCCCATTGGGCTATGGGGTCTATGTGAAAACTTAAGGTCAGATAAATATATTTTAAAGGGATTCTTCATAGGGTGAGATAGCCAAGATACTGGATCGATTAAGATAAAATGTGATGGAAATATAGAACAAGTGAGAGGTTCATCTAAGTAAAGAAGCATTCAAGAATTTCTTTAACTCAAAATTAGAAGAATAACACGCAGACTTATAAAAGGCCAGATATAGAGTACCTGAGGTAAATTATGTTATTTAACTTCCTTTTAACAGTTGGACTTAGAAAACAAATATGATAACAGAGTAAGAAAACATTAACATAGCAAGAAAAACATCACCAATGTCCACACACAAGAATCATGTGCATCAATTCCTTTGTATTACTGGTGGATCTAAAAAATTACAGAGAACAGCCTTTCTGGGTGCAATGATCAACCCCTTTTACATTAAAATCATCTGACTAAATAGGAGAGATTCCCAACAATTTGTGTAAGTCGGATTTGACCGCCTCAGCCAAGAATATCATAAAATCCTCAAAAATATGGAACTGCAAATTTGGTCGAATTTGCTGAAAATAGGGGTATGCTCAATCATTGATTTCTCCCAATCAGTGACACCTATGAAAAAAACGAAGGATTTTATTGTATATTATCTTTTCTGGAGCGAAAACCTCCTTCAGTTTCTCAAATTTTGATTCCACCTCGCCAAAAAAGCTCCCGCAAAATCGGAACTGTAATAGGAAAAACCAGAAATCCAAAAAATGAGGATGAACAACAGCCTCGATTCTCCCAACTGGTGGCACATTTGAAAAACATGGGAGAGATTTGTTTTCTTCAGCCCTTCACGAAAAAAAACCTCTTTCGGTTTTTTAAATTTCATCTTCGTTTTCCCAGAATCGACTTTTCAAGACGAGGTGTCAAAATTGGAAAAACAACGATTTTGTGAAATTGGGGGAGGGCGGTTTTGGAGAGGTAAGTGGTATTACGGACCC
>ML777210.1:54077-67153 GCA_009831015.1 Picea engelmannii | reverse complement strand
TGTGTGAAAGTTAAGTTGTACTCTATGTTTTTAATTTATTTGTTATTTGATTTTTTGTTTTATTTATTAAATTTCAATTTGTTTTAATGTTTTCCTTTTTTATATATTTTTGTATTTAAGTTTTATTTTGTTTTTGTATTTACATTTACATTTTGTTTTATTTTGTTTTTGTTTATTAGTTTTTCGTTTTTAATGCATGTTTTTATTATATTGTATTTTCTTTGTTTTTGCATTATGTTTTATATATATTAACTTATATGTTTATTATTTTATAATTTTTCTTGTTAATATTATTATATTGTTTTTATTATTGTTTTTTATTAATGTTTATTCTAACAAACTAACCTAATTATTAACAACTAACTTAATTATTAATTAATTGATTGATTATTAACTATTCTAGCATATTTTAATTAATCTAGTTAACTTATTTTATTGCTAACATTATTAACTTATTGTTCTTTTTAGACTAAGTTTGTTTATTCATGGAGAGGAGGCGGGCGAGAAGTTGCCAACGGGACAAATGGGTAGAGGGAGTGAGTGGCACAATGGTGGATGAAGGATGTAGTAGGGTGATGGAGGATCAGGTGAAATGGATGGAGGGGAAAAAGGAAACAACTGAGAGACTAGCAAGACAGATGCCTTCATCACGGGGGCAATGCCAAAAAGCAGTTGAAGAATAGATTTACCTATGATTATAGGACCCCAACAGGGAGAAAGCGTGCCTAATTATTTGAGTGAATATATAAATATATATAGCGATGATGAGAGCTCAGAGACATCTCTCGGGACCCTCGTGCAGATCCAAGAAGAAAAGGGACCTGAGAAAGATCCTTTTCCTCATATCAATGTCCAGACCCAGGAAATCCCACGAAAGGAAAAATAAACTGAAAATGTTCCCGACACAAACAACCCTGAAGCACTGGAGACCTGAGACGACAATCTGAAGGGTAAGTCAGAACTAGACGAGCCAAAAGGAGGATCCCCTCAAAAGGAAGTCGGCGACTCAACTATCCACGAGCAAGTGATTATTGGGTCTTTTACCGACGTCTCTATTTCGCTTGATACTCAGATTCCTGATAAGCAATGGGCAGAGTCTGTTCCCTCATAGTATAATGATAAATTTCAAGAACACAATCTGGAACAAGTATACACCGTTGGAAATATGGGAAACACACTTACATGGGGTGATCAGTAGATTCCTGAAGCAAGGGACGAGGTGGCCGATATCTATATGATCTCCTACGATCGAAAGAAGAGGGACATCGTCCAAAGAACCATGAAGAAAAGGAGAATCATGTTGGATCACTTTTTCCTCATCACCATAGAGGAGGATTTGATAAACACAGAAAATTCCATAACATCCAAGCTCATCGGCACAGGAATGGCAATTTCAGATGCCACCTTGGATAGATATAAACGATATGAAAAAGAGTTGGCAACCACCTTGAAGGAGCTAGAACATCTGCGCCACTTGGATGAATACTATAAGGGAGCCACTCATACCACAGTTTATCTGAGAAGCGAGTTCGAAGTGGCTTACAATAGGTTCAAAAAGGAGCGACAATTGTTCACTACGAAGATAGTCGAGCTCCAGGAAGGCACTCACAACATGCAAGGATGTGGATCGATGGTATGAAAGGGTGCAAAAAGTCATAGAAAGACTCGAATACATCGATGTAGTCTAGCAGGGCCGAGATAAAGAAGAACATGACATCCGAGTGTTGAGAAAAATGCGAGAAGCATTGGGGTAAAATCAACGAATCAATGAAGGATATAGGAATCCCTGAGTTTGACGATCCCGACAACTTCATCGAATTATGTGACATGGTCGGATCACATGCCAATAAGGATTCACTATGGGCCGAAGAGCTAGCCAAAGTGACCAACACATCACCAGGACAAGTGAAAAGATTTATGGAATATTTGATGAAGGTTCAAACCATGCTACAATAGTTAAACACTAGTCTAGTGAAGTACCGAGCACATGCGGTGGAGATCATAGGATTCTACATGGATCCAATGGAGAAACACAAGTTCCCATTGGCCCAAACCTACAAAGAGTTGTTTATCAGTTATTCTGAGTACGAGAAAATTCATCCTTTCAAAGAACTATCTTGAGTTTACTGTAAAAGAAATTGTTAGAAGATGACGCCAAGTGGCATATTTTTCTTTTCTTAAACTGCACTTAGCCATTGTTTTCAGTTGAACTTTAGATTATAAATAAATACATCGACCAATTAGTTAAAGGTCGATGGTTGTGGAAATAACTCTTTCTTTCTGGTTGTTAAGAATTATTTTGAAGCTGCTTTGAATTGAGAAGTCCTTCTGGACCAAAGACAAGTTATTTTTATCAACTGCATGTGTGATTGGACATGGAGAAGAACTATTTCCTATCCTGTTTCATGAATAATGATGTAATGAGTAAGAGAAATTAATTTCGTTGTCAAGTTATCTGGTGCAATGTTTTGTTTCTCTTTTCTTTAATGATGAAGATGAATCCTTGTGTTATTATGTGATGAGTGGTTCTGGTATATGAAATGTTTTTCTTTCCATTATCTCATTGTATATTTGTTTTAGTTCTGGTAGTTAGTATCTCAGGAAGTAATTGGAAGCTCACATGGTTAATGTACTAGTACTAGTCCTATGGTATAAAATTGTCATCGGCATGCTTGAGCAGTGGGTTATCCCAAGTTCAACCTCTTCGCCTTAGTTAAGCTTAATTCCATTTTTGTTTCCAAGTTGGTTTATACTGGGTTACATCTCATATCGGTCTCATGCAAGAGAAAATATACAAAAGAGAAAAGTCCAAACTGAAGGAAGATCCTTCACAAGAAAATGTAAAGCCCATCGATAATTTGACTGGATCGCAAGATCTCGAGAACCATTCCACTATTAAACGTTGCAGATTTTAATTGGGCCTTGGTGGCGGCTTTGGTTCCTATTGTTGAATCAAGGGATTTAAGGCCCATAAACAGGATCCCAGTGTGTTATCATCCCATCGAATCAACTATTTTTCCTCAATTATTGGAGCATATTGTTTCCTCCAAATTCTGGCCCAAAGGTCTTTTGGACACTTTAGCCATCTCCACCAAATCTTAGCACTTGGAACTTTGTTGAGAATGGTTGGGTCATGCAGGCCCAAATCACCCATAGATTTTGGATTACATCTCTTTTCCTAACTGATCAGGGCTATTTTTTTCATTCTTTTCTCCTACCCAGAGAAAATTCCTATGAATTTATTTGATGGAAGTTAGAATGAAGTTGGGGGATAAGGATGAGGCGAGGCGAATTGGCAGGTTGAGTGAGCGGAATGTCTAGGAGGAGATCCTTTTCCTCAGGGATGAAAGGATCCTCTCCCAAGAGATGTTACATAGGTATTTTTTTATGAATGGGATGCCCAGGTACTTGGACGAAAGGGAGTTGCGAGTGAAGCCCAGGATGTTGGTGATATGGCATTGAACATGGATCTAGGTGTTAAAAAAGAAGAGCTGGGATTTTTCCCGATCAATGTCCATTCCAAAGGTTGCAAAAATGGAATGGAGGATACTGAGGATTCACAAGGCCTCAAGAACTGTGGGGGAGCCCATCATTAAGGTGTCATTGAAAAACTGGCTATGGGAGATGGGGGGGATCTATGCCATGAAGAGGTAGTCCCACTAGATATTTTTTTGTAATGGAGGCTTTGATGGAGCGGCCTAGGCCTTCTTCCATGATTATGAAGAGGAAGGGGGGAAAAGGGTCCCCTTGCCGTATTCCACGAGTGGGAGAGAAGGGGCGGTATGGGACACCATTTATCAAAATAGAGAAGAAGGCAGAGGAGGTGATATTGAGAATCCAGTTAACCTAATATTGTGCAAAGAAAAAATCAAGAAGAATAGCCTTCATGTATGCCCAACTTATTTTATAAAAAGCTTTGGAGATATCGAGCTTTAGTAACATACCTAGATTTAATGTGGTCTCAAGAGAGTGTATGACTTCATGGGCGAGGATAACTCTGTTGAGAATTTTCCTCCCTTCAACGTACCATGACTTCTTGGGAGAGATGATGAATGGAAGGATGAGTTTGAGGAGCCTGGCAATGACTTTTGTGAGAAGTTTGTAGATCAAATTACATAGAGCAATGGGTCTGAACTTCTTAGGATGGTTGACCTGTTCTTCCTTGGGTATGAGGGCCACAAAATTTTCATTGAGAGTAGGGAGAACTTGACCTAATGTCTTTGATTCCTCTCATACCATGGGATAACAGAAGTGAAAGAAGTCCGTCGTGAAGCCATCGAGGCCTGGGGATTTTCCTTTGGAGGTGTCCTGCATATCCAATACAACTTTTTCAATCATGATAGGTCTGGTCAAGGCATCATTCTACTCATATTTAATGAGGTGTGAAATGTTCTGGGTGATCTTATCAATGTCTGAATATCTGTCCCTAGGGGGTTCAACTAGAAGGTCCTAGTAATAAGACACCAATTCATGTTCAATATATTCATGGGCTTGGAGGGTTTGTACTTGATCCGTGACCAGTTGTGTGATATGATTGGTGTATCTCCTCTGGATCGTTGACCAGTGAAATAATTTTGTGATGTGTTCTCCCTCCTTGAGACATTGTATGTGAGACTTATGCCTCCACAAGACTTCTTCTTGAGAGATCCTTTCCTCCAGTTGTTGTTTTAGGAGGTTCTCTTATTACCTGAGTTCCTCCATGAGGTTGTGATTCTTGATTTGCATTTGGAGGAGATTCATTTGATCATTCAAATTTTGTTTCCCCTCTAAGATGTTACTGAAGTTCTGTTTATTCTAAATCTTAAGTCATTGTTTGAAGTTCTTAAGCCACTGCTGGAATCGATACATTTTTTAGCCATGAGAGATTGCAACATCCCACCACCAGGTCATGTCCATGGCTTGTAACTATGGGTGGGTGATCCAAAATGGCTCAAATCTAAAGGGCTTTTGGCTGGGAGAGCCTGAGATATCAATTATTAGTTGAATAGGCCAGTGGTCAGAGCCAGTTGTGTCTAGAATGATGGTGTTGATGGAGAGACCACCCATCAAGAGGAGATATGAGACTAGGAAATGGTCAAGCTGACAAGCCACCTGTTGGGAACCCAATCACCTGTTCAACTAGGTGTAGAGTCCATTTTGGGTTTCCATATCAATGAGACAATGCTTGTCTAGTAGATCCTGAAAAAGCCCACTTTTCAAATCTAATCTGTGGATTCCCCCTTTGCTTTCCTCAAGGTTGTAGACCATGTTGAATTCTCCACCCAGTATCCATCTGTGATCATTGATGAGAGTGTTCAACGTCTCCAAATTTTTAATGACGTTTAATTTGTCCCCTTGCATAGCCGACCCATAGATGTTGGTAAGGATGTCAGGCTGATTAAATTCGATGAGTTGATAGTCAATGGAGATTGTCCAATGAGTTGAGAAAAAGTTTTCCATGATTACAAAGAAATGATTCCAAATAATGGTCATTCCTCTGGTAGTGCCTCTGGCATCAATGGTCATCATTTATTCTTGTTTCCAACAACTAGTGAGAATTTGTTTCATTTATTTCCCTACACATTTTTTTTCTTGAAGTAGAATAATGTTAGGTTGTTATGCTATGATCCTTTCCCATAGAATCCTTATCTTACTATGACTATTAAGACCCCATATATTCCAAGAGATGAGCTTCATGATGAGTAGGGAGAGGTGAGGGGGGTACGGTGTCAGAGATGAGGTGTATCTGATCTGAGTTGGCCATGAAGTTATCGATTTCCTGTATGAGCTTTTGGGTATACTTTCTTCCTCTTTTCTTCTCGTCCTTTTGAAGTTTTCATTTCTCTCTCTGTTGAATGCGCTGAATTCCCAATCCAGTGCTGGATATGTCCATTGAGCCCGCCAAGGAGTTGAGGAATACTTTATGAACTTTGCGAAGCAGATCTAGGGGAATGGTGTACATTTCCTTCTTGTGGTAGGCTCACTCTAGATTTTCCATATCTATTTCGATGAAATCTTGTTCATATAGATCCATTTATGTTTCTCCTTCCTCTGGGTCAGAAGCTTCACCCTCTTTTGGGGGGGAGTGGGAAGAAGGGTGAATCTACTCCAGAACTGGGGTATTCGAGAGATTGTCTTTTTCTTTGTTGTGGGTAGTAGTTTCCTTTTGGGGTATCTTAGGTATGTCCATGTATTCAAGGATGTGCTAGAGGGCATCAAAGGAGTTGTTGGAGGGGGCTTCCTTGTTTTCCATCAGCATTGTTTTCTTTGAAATATTGGATCGCCGACCCCCTACCTAGGTGAGACCATATTTTTCTTTTCTTTTTTCAGGATTATCTCTTTTGGTTATCACATTCAGAGGACAATCCATGAACAAATTTCCATGCTCATGGAATTTTCTGCATCCAAATGGTATGTGTTCATAATCAATAGTTTGAGACCAATCCTCATCATGATATTCCATAGTGATGGAGCTTAGGAGAAGCTTAGCTATGTTGAGGTAGACGCAGATGTGCGGATAGGAGGTGTACCTTCTCTACTTGGTTTCCTCTGAGGATTTTACATAGACTCTGATGGTGTGGCCAATGCCTATCAAAATATCCTCTAACCAAAACTCCTACGGGAGGGAGTATAGGTGTATCCAGATCGAGGCATGCACAAAGTCTTCTTTTTATGGGCTAAACTTGTTCTTCTAGAAGCATAGAAAGAGGTCGATAGAGTTGAAGAAATATGGTCCTCCATCAATTCAATCCTCCAGGTTATGAAAAATGATGGTAAAGAATCCCTTGGATCCTAGCTGTAGGTCTTAATGTCCTTTGGGATTCCACCATTGATGAATCCATTTGATGAGCTCGTGTTCATAGGGACACATGCCTAGAAATTTTCCTACCAGTGCATACTCCCGCATGTATTTCTTTTGTTCTTTGATTATGGGTGTGCTAATGACATATTTCAGTGTCGAAGGTGTCTACTGTATGCACTTCCCTGGTGCCCAGGGGCATGTTTCTTTGTATGCACTTAATTTATTTTAACTCCTCCCTCCCAAGAGACAGTGTCTGGAGTAAGGTGCAACTACCTCTCCAGGTTACCCAACTAATTCAAGGAATTGTCCCTCAACTAAAGGATCAATATATTTTCTTTTGACGTGGAAGCATAGTCTCTCAATGTGAAACATCATGTCATTCCTTCCAACCATGCCTCAACATGCTCACTTGTGCGACGCTCAAAAAAATATTGAAGTTAAATTTTTTGTAGTTCTGTGGTGATGTCCCATAGTGGAGGTCCTCTCTCTAAGTCCCTCAACCCTTTTGGGTACCCACTCTAGATGGTGGGGGCTCCACTTCCACATCCACTCACTAGCATCCCTTTAATGTCTCATTAATAGCTTCTACGGAGCACAAAATGAGAGTGAGCTCAAGCGATGGAAATGATGGTGTTGGCATTGGTGGTCCTTGCAATGACACTCATCGGCCTCAATTTCCCCAAGCCCTAACCATATGGAATAAATGTTCATCTCTATCCAACCAAGTGCTTATTAGAAAAGAATTTAGGGCATTCAACGTTTTAATTAAACCTATAGTTGCAAACGTAGAGTTAGGTGTAAGTTTCTTTATACTTGTTTGTAAACAAACATTAGTCCCATAAAGTAAGTGGCTTAGGTCAAGGTTAAAGCATCTAAGCTTGGTATCTAGGTAAGTATCATATTGTCACTCTTATCTTTCCAACTATGCTAGCACTATGTTATAATCGTCCATTACTCTAATTAGCTTCCTTAATCAAGTGTCTAACCCTTCCCTATAACACTTTATACTCTTATAGAATTTAATTTTTTTATGTAATTAGTATCCTATAATTAGTCATAAATCTCTTCCCCTTTTTTATCGATTAATCATGTATTAGTGTTATCAAATTACAATGATAATCTAATCATTACATTAATTAAAATTACTCTAATTAATCAACATATTCATTTAATATGTATGTTATCTAAATAAATATGTTTAATATCTAATATTATATATAGGTATGTTTAAACTCTAAAGTAAGGAGTTTGAGAAATAATGTATATATTGTATTTTACAAATCCCTTATATAACCCTATATAATACATAAATTATAAAAAAACACACACATATATATTTGATTTAATTGCATTTTAATTATTTTAACTCCTTCCTCCTCCTTTTTTTTTTATACAAGATATTTCTAATTTAAATTATGTTTTAAACAATTTAATTAAACAAAATTAAATAACAAAATATAAATATAAAAAATTTAAACAAATTAAATAATATATATATTTTTAAATTAAATAAATGAAAAGAATCGAAGTAGGCATCATGGGACCTCGCATGAGGCCCACGTGCTTCCCGCTCCAACATCACTCAAACCTTATCCCTACATTTATTCTTCTCATTTCACTCTGCCTCCACCATTTGGGTCGAGGATTTTGGGTCGAGGATTCGATGGTACAACCCTAGCTCCATGGATGGCCGCCTAGAGCCATGGCCCCTTCATTTTGCATATAAAAACCCTCTTCATACACCCCGATGCTCTCATTGAAAGTGAGCATCGGTGCACTAGCGTCTCTATCCATTTTCTTAGATCCCTTAATTTAATCAGGGGACCAACTCTTCCACTATGGCAGTGGTTTCTTTGCTTATGTAGTTGGTTCGACACTATTATATATGAATGGGCACAAGCTACACAAAGTGAGAGGAACAATGATGAGCATTGCATTCTTCTTTCTTCATGAATCTCGTCTATTCGACCAAGATGGACATACAGAGGGACCTAGTGGCGGCCACGACGAGTGTGGGCATTATGATGGGTGGAGAGGCCAAAAATGTGAACATGACCAAAGTCTTGATTGACCACCATGGTCACCCCCTCAATCTTTCAAAAGAATGAGAAAAAAAATTATTTAAAGTTTTAAAGAATTTTGTTACATGTAGAGAGAAGGACTATAGAAGGATATGAAGTCTTGGTCGACATCCTTAGGTCATTCGTTTGAATCCGACATTTCGAAGGAAATGAGAGGGCAAGACCATCATGACCTCCTCTATCAAGAAAATAGCGGTCTATTTGCTTGAATAATATTGTTTGAAATGATTCTTAATTATGGGAATCAACTAAAGAGATGTAGGGCTAGCCATACCATGCCCAATGGAGAAATTAGACTGGATCATGAGATTGGAATCATGCTGCATGATATATTTATGTAGGAGATTGGAATCATGTTGCATGATATATTTATGTGCTACACTCTCTCTTTATAAAGATTTATTGGGTAGTTTTCTTAAGGTTTTTAGGTCATTTAAGAGTTATCCTTAAGGGTTTATGGCTTGTAAATAAAGGGTTTTTAGGTTGTAGGCGAGGAGTTGTTTTAGGGATTAGATTGCACAGTTGTGTGGTTGTTCAAGCCCTAGGTTTCAGTTTTGAAACCGAACTCTGATACCAAATGTAAAGCTTCAATAATACAAATGTATAGCTTCATAAACTAGAAAAATACTTCTTGAAGATATTGTCCTTTGAGTTGTTTGAATTGTAAGCCTGAAACTGACTAAAAAATTTGTGTTTTCCTCCCAGCTAGCTAGGAACAGAGCCTCTTCGGCTCCCTAGCTCCAAGAAATCTGATTTCCTGGCCCTTGAGCCCAAAATCCCAACCACACGAGTCCACTTGTAACCCACCAATTCTTCTCACCGAGCTCTCTCCTTGCTTCCTCCTCCAGAAAATATCTTCTCCTCTTCCAAAGCCCAACTCCCTCCTTATCCTCCTCTCGAATCCCCCATCATCAATCCCCCATCATTAATTTCTTATCTGCGTTATCCCTTGTCATAAATTTACACCTACCCCCTAAAACATATGAAATACTTAATTTATTAATTGTCACATTTCTTGATTCAAAATGAATATATACATGAATGATAAAATATAATTAATTCAATAACTAATTGATTTAGATAAATTAATAATTTAATCAATTAATTAACTTTTAATACCTTAATAACTTACCTTAATTAATCCCTTCATGAATTAACAAAGTGTTAGAATAATAAGCATTCCAAATAAATTTTCGAGTATGCGGATCACGGTGGGATTTATGTTTATGAACGCACCGCTGCAAACTATGCGGATGAAGGGTGGGATTTATGTGTATTTGTTTTCTTGAGAAACGTGCAAGACAGAAGCTTCGTTACAGAACAGGTAGCTCCGGCTTCGTTCTTCGGGCGCTCTATTATGGTATACGGTTAGGGCTTCCCTTGCTCTTGTTATTTCTTATTGCAAACCACTTTCAAACCAAACCCTCTGACTTATTAACGACGATGGAACGATATAACCAAAATTTCGTCTGCGAATCGTTTCTACAGAAAAAAATGTAAATACAAATTAACAAATAATGTTCAAATTAATGGAAAATATATACAACGATAAGATATTTTCTAGATAATTGTTTGATATATGCTTATTAAATTATTATTAAAAGTTATTTAAATGAAATTTTATTTATTTTTAAATAAAATTTATATATATATATATATATATATATTGAATATGTGTTAAATTCTTAAACTCCTCTTTGATAGGGACAAAGGAATTCCAATACGTTATAGAATGGATTTTGTTCCATATTAATAATTAATCACATCCTTCCTTAGAACAATGTAAGTATCATAATATGATAGACATCTCAACGAGTATATTCTTCTTTAGACCTTTTTCCCGAAACACGAGTATATTCTTCTTTAGACCTTTTTCCCGAAACACTACAGTTTCCTCTCTAAATCTTGACTCATGTAGTTTAGAGGATAACAACAGTGGCTTCACACTCTAGATCCTTTTTGGGACTATTCCAACAAAGATTTCACATAAGATATGTGTTTGCAATGTTGTGGTTTTATGGAAATGGTCTTGGTAAAATAATTAATGCTGAGAGTATGCAAATTGAAGGGTCACAACAAAAGCAATAAACGGTATTGTGGTGCAGGTTTATAGGGTTTGCTTAAAGACTATGTAGGTGTAGGTAGAGTTACAACTATAATTGTGGATTAGTAGAAGGATTTTTTTCACATGTTTTAAGTATATTGCAATCAATTTTAGTTATATAGAGGTATATAGAGAATGACAAAAATTTAGATTTTTCTTTTTATAGTAAAGTACTTTGATGATCCTAGAGGGCATAGCTTACTAGGTCACTATAAATGGAATATTAAGTTGGGAGATATACAAATAGGATTTTGATCATTAACTTTCAATGGAGAAGTGGACAAGACAATCCTATCACAATTTCCATTAGGAGTTGAAACATAATAATGGTTTTGGTACAATGGGCATGAGGCTACATTTCGAATGGATGGTCTCCAAATATGGGATGGATATTTTGTTAGATATTTGGATGGATCTCTATATTCACTAGGAACTTCATGTTAGGTTGGAAAGGAAGGCTCATTAAGGGTGAAAAGGGATCTTCAATCCTTGGGGTTGAAGGTCAAGGGATCAAGTTAAACTTGGTTTTCAACCTAAAGAGTAAGAGTAGTTAAACTAGGCTTTCAAGAAAAAGAGTTTGAGTGTTAACAACAACATCATGAAAGGTGTACAATGTAATGTCCCCACTTTGGGACATCATCACAGGGCAGAGATTTATGATGACCAGAGTAGCCAGATTGATGTTAGAGCGAGTACAGGGGTATTTGAGAGGCATTGTGGGGTCCATCTTGTATCGATGATCATATTCCATCATTATGATCCATTCCGCACAGGTTGGCTTTGGTTCCATTGCATTCCAACGATTTCCATGATTTTGACTATTTTGAGCTATAAGTCAATAAAATTCACTAAGAGGTCATTTTGGGCACATTACTTGGAGGAACATCTCAGTGTAATAGCTCATTGGAATCGGGAGGAGAAACACTACAGGATGGGATGGCTAGAAGTGACTTTCAGTGGCTAGGGAAGCCACAAGGAGAGATAAGGAGATTTTTAGAAGTAAAAAGGTTAATTAATTAATTAATTAAATATTATTAAAATGAAAGTCACTTTGGAGGGACAAGGTGAGCCAAAAGTATAAAATAAAGGCAAGGGACTCTTCTCATTCATTCATGTATGTTTATCAGTTTGATATCTGGCTTTAGCTAGAGGGCCCATCTCTTGGGGGTTTTCAAGGTTTTGACTTAACAAACCCTAGAGGACGATTCGATGGTGAAAGATTCCACCTAGCTTGTCCCAAGATTGGTCTCGGAGATGCAATACTCTCCCACGCCATTCTTGTCAGATCTACATCAGTGCAGGAGGTTCTACACAGCCACAGGCACAGGAAGAGGAGGAGGGCGCACCATTGGGGGTTTCCAGCAAGGGGGGTGAACCATCCTTAGAGAGAGATTCGTTGTAGGAGATTGGCAAGGCCGTTGAGGATTCTATCACTTGGGTTTTCATTACAGGGCCTTGGACATAAGATCTAGTGCTTTCTGAGATAGTTTTATGGCTCAGATTATTTCTTGAGCAGTGGGGCGAATTGAAGAGAAGGAGGGAGTTTTTGAGATCCAGATCTAGTCCGTTTGGAGGGGTTACACTTCAGATCTGACCCTGCGACTTCACCTAGTGACTTGCAGTGTCCCGATCTATATTTTTGGAGAGTTTCAAAGTATTTGAAGGCCTCCTTAAGCAGGGTCGAATTATCTAGGGCGTCAGTCATCCAGTGGGGCGCACCATTCAGCGGGGGATTTCAGATCTACAAAGATTGAGAGGGATCTTGAAGATTCGAGCACCTGGGTTGTTCTTACCATCACCCGATCTATTAGTTGGCATATTTCTTAGGGTGATTGGACACTTTTGGCAGCAGGGCCGAGTTATTGAGGGTTTCAGCCTTCTATTGGAGCGTGGCATTCTTCAGCTGCAGAGTTTGGCATTCAGATCTTCTTGTATTGATTTTCATTTCTTATTCAGCCTTTGGAAGTATCTTTTGTATTAGCGAGAGCATTTTGTAGTAGCTCTTATCTATTGTCTATCTTCTTGGCCATCTGTTGAGCATTCCAGATCGACATCTTCATTGTAGCAGGTTTCTCTATTTTATGAATAAAGAAGAATTGAGATGTTTTGG
>ML777210.1:16950-47235 GCA_009831015.1 Picea engelmannii | reverse complement strand
CCGTTGCCCTCCCATTGGAGCGATGTACAATATGCACACTTTCCTCAGAGAGCTTATAATCGCCGAAGAAATCAATAATATCTTCCTTTGAGACAGAGAATGGGAGGCCCCTCATCTTCAAAACACCTGTATGCTCAACATCACCTTTATCATTATCACGATCCTCCTGGTGTCGAGAATCACCGTTATTATCTTTAAGCGAAGAACCGGTGCTCTGGTCTCGCCCACGGGTGGGTTGCTCCTCCCAACCGATTACCTCAACGATGGCCCGGTAGTACTCCTGTTTCACGGAGCGGAACACCTCGATGTAGCGGTGACCCATGTTCTGCCGGTCTTTCCGTAGCGCGAGGTCGGCCTGATATGGCACGGCGAAGACGACGAAGGCGTCACCTGAGAAGCGGCCCTGCTTCTTTACAAACAGAACGTCCACGATGTCGAGACCCGCGAAGAACTCGTATACGTCGTCCTCCCTGCAGTTGAATGGAAGCCCGCGGAGGCGCACCACGGGGAAAGCGTTGCCCGGCCCGTAGCCGGTGCTACTAGAGCGTGTCCCCTGCTGGTAACCGCCTCCGGCACCATAGTAACCGCCGTAAGCCGAAGGTTGTGGGTATTCCCGTTGCATTCGTTGCCTCTTATACGATACCTCTCTGTATCCATCTAACATACCGTCGGCTCCCCTGAAAGTAAATTTACAACAAAATTTTCATGAAACGCAGAAATTGAAAAAAAACTAAGAGAAATTGGTTGATAAAACCACAACATTACCTTTTGGGGAACATTTTTCTTTATCGAGATTTGAACCTGCGCTCCGCTGCAAACTCTGCGGGTCAAGGGTGGGATTTATGTGTATTTGTTTTCTTGAGAAATGTGCAAGACAGAAGCTTTGTCGCAGAAGAGGGAGCTCCGGCTTCGTTCTTCCGGCGCTCTATTATTGTCGACCGTTAGGGCTTCCCTTGCTCTTATTTCTTCTTGCACTCCTGTATAACTACTTTTGAAACTAAACCCTGCGACTTATTAACGACAATTGAACGATATAACCAATTTCGTCTACGAATCGTTTTTCAGAAAAAATGTAAATAAGAACAAACAAGTATGGTATTTTATGTTCAAATTCACGAAAAATATATACCATACATACAAAAATAACACGATATTTTTTTAGGTAATTGTTCGGTGTCGGCTCACTAAATTATTATTACAAGCTAATTAGATCCGCTTTCCAAAATTTAGAAAAATCTTAGGGATTTTATTTATTTTTTAAGTAAACCTTTTAGTTTTATAATAAAAATAAATAATATAATTTTAAGTTCACACCCAAACTATAAGAAAAAATTAGTGGGATTTTATTTATTTTTTAAATTAAATTTTTAGTTTATAATAATAATAAATAATTTAATTACAAGGGACCCCACCAAATTGGTGTATGAGACTTTTTGTTTTTGGGATAAGGGATCCCACTAAATTGGTGTATGAGACCCCCTTGTTTGTCGGACAAGGGACCTCCTCCATGTAGGGATTTTACTGCTAAAGTCTACGGAGGTGTACATACCCTACCCCCTTTAGATTTGAACGTGTGACCTATGAGGAGGAAACACATGTTCTTAACCATTAGGCCCACTATATAATTGGTGTATGAGGAGGAAACACTATGTTCTTATACAGCCTGAGTGGGCCTAATGGTTAAGAACTTGTGTTTCCTCTTAAGAGGTCACAAGTTCAAATCGAGAGGAGGGTAGGGTATGTATACCTTCGTAGACTTTACCAGTCAAATCGTTGGGCGGAGTCGGGTCCCTTGTCCCATAAACAAGGGGGTCTCATACACCAACTTGGTGTGGTGGCTTGGCCGTGACCTTAAAAATAGATTATTATTATTATTATATTTCAATTGAGCATAATAATGAAAAATATGAGTGAGGTGGAAACACATGTTCTTAACCATTACGCCCACTATATATTTTGATTGAGCTTAATAATGAAAAATACGAGTGAGGACGAAACACATGTTCGTAACCATTACGCCCACTATATATTTTGATTGAACTTAATAATGAAAAATCTAAGATTTCCTTTACACGTTATGATTTCGAATTCATAGAAAGTAGGAAATGTACACTTCAATAGATTAAGCAATGAAATCATTGAGCGGAGGGGATTCCTTGCTCCATAAACAAGATGATCTCATATGTCAATAACCTTAAATTAAATTATTATTACTATATAGTTCAAGGGGATAATTCAAGTAGTGGTTGTCAATCTTGTTGAGAATTTTTCTAGTTCCATGCCAATTGGTGTCCAATTTGAATCCCCTTGGATGAGGCGTACTAGTCTATGTTGAGGAATCCACAAATATGGGGAAGCAATTCTTGTGTTTCCACACTAGGTTTTCCCTGGAATATATATATATATATATATATTTTTGAAAAAATTCATTATATTCAAGAGAGATGTTGGCCCTCGACCAAGTTTTGGGGAAACTTTGGTCAGTTTTGGCCCACTTTTGGACTTCGACATGTTGGTCGAAGAAGAAGTGTCGAGGCGGAGCTGAGATCGCGGATCTCACCGATTTTTAGGGTTAAGTGGACCCAATAAAGGGTCCTCTAGGGTTTTGTAATTGGTTTATGGGATGTCGTCCCATGGGGTTTTCCCATGTTTAAGACTGATTGTAAGGGTTTGTAAAATATAAATAAAGAAGAACGTATTGTAGAAGTAGGGAAGTGCAAGTAGTTTGGGTTGCTTTGTGCAAGGAATGTGTGTTTGTTAAGGCTTTGTGCTCGATAGAGAGTTGGCTCTGTGCATTGACCTAGTTTTGGAAGGAGGATCTAGTGCTTAGTGCACATATCTCCAGGATTGTGCGGAGCTTGACTCTGTGGCTTAGTGCACAGGAGTGAATGAATATAAGATTCTGGCGAATAATAAAGAGGCGAAGCAATTTGTGGACGTAGCCCCAGGCCGGGGTGAACCACATATATCTAGTGTCTCATTGTTTGCTTTGTGCTGTGTTATTTCTGTTATGAATCTGCTTATTTCTCTGATTATGATGTGTAATAGATAAATCCTTTGTTGCTTAAGTACTTTACTTGTGTTAAGGGTAAATGAATGCTATATTTAACTTATAATTCTAAGTGCTAAGTGCTCAGGGTATATTGTCATTTGTTGTTACTACGCCGATCTATATTTGATTATATTTTGTGGTGTTAATAGGGTTAATAAACTAATGCATGTCACTTCCTAAGCGTTAAGTAAAAAATATTATGTGAAGTACTCCAATCACAGATTCGTGTCCCAACCTGGTTACAGACACGTGCGTCTTGTAACACCCCATGCTTCTACCTCGGGTGAGACTTCACCTGCTTCGCAGGTGTTGTTGAAAGGGCTAGTAGTCGAGGTTTTGTTGATGTGTTGTTAAGCATTGAACCCTGGGTCTACCCCTGTGCCAACAAATGGTTCTGTTGTCGGGACCTGGAACTGTGATTGCTGGGAACTGAAGTAAAGAAAAAGATAAGATTTGTGCATATATCTGTTGTTGAAGTGCGCAGTACTCTACTTTGCTTACAAATATTTGTGCTAAGAAGGTAAGTTGATCTGAAGAAATGAGGTAATATCCTAAAAGAGGTAAGTTGTGTTCTATAGTAAGAGAAATATAAGTGAAAAATTGTGTTTCGAAAGCATGAATGTAAGTATGTTTAAGAGATTTTTTCCTAGTCTGGAGGCTAGGGCATAGTTGAGAGAAAGAGTTGATTTGAGTAAATTTAATGGAAATGAAGAAAGATATGTTATTCCTATGCATAGAAAGGTTTTTTGGACTAATAAGTGGATGCAGGAACCTAGAAAGACATTTTACAGATTGCAGATCGAACACTATGATCCTAGGGGAACTGCGTAGTACAGAACAGGTTGGGGAACATTTAAAAGAAAAAGAGGATTGGCATTGTGTTATAATTGTAGAAGGCCAGGACATCTTGCTATGGAATGTCCTGAGGTAGGCCCTATTTGTCCTTGTTGTAAGGTTGTTGGTCATGAGGTTGAGGATTGTCCAAGGATTATTGCTAAAGTCGAAGGGATGAACATGAGACAAGAAAACTATGAATAAAGTCAAGAGATTAAGGACATGATAGAAAGTCATAAATAGAAAGGGTCAAAGGAAATTCAGACTATGATATTACAGTTGAAAGAAACGATGGATGTTCATAAAGATGTCAGTTTACCAGAAATCCTGAAAGAAAAACAATGCATAAGTACGAGGATAGAAGACTTTGACATAGAATGTATCTTGGATGAAGAAAAAAAAGTGAATATTATGACAGAAGAAACTTGGGAAATTTTGGGAAAGCCTATTGTGGTACCTTCATTGGGAAGGATAGGCTTGTTTAAGGGAAAGATGATAACCTTATGTGGAAGAGTTACTAATGTACCTATTATTTTTCATGGAACATCGAGTGAAGAAGAATTTGAAGTCATTTGGTATGTTGGGGATAACGCCCCTTTCCCACTATTGTTAGGTAAGACTTGGATTGGGAAGGATCAGATCAAAAGGAAATCATAGGAAGAATCTACAGAAAAGAAAAAGCAAGAATTAAGGGATTGCATAGCTAGGAAAACAGAACGACTAATAGAAGAACGAGAGGATAAGTCGAAGCAATAGAACAAAGTAACAATGCAATAGGGACAGAAAGCAAGAGAATTAGCTATCAAGGTTGATAGAATGCAAGAAGACTTGAAGACTGTATCTATTCAACAAATAAGTATGCCCACTCAGGAAATGTTAAGAAAAGGGATATTAAATTTAGAACCTTTGAGGGAACCTCAAAAGTGCGAAGAAACTACACTGGGGGAAGATAAGAATAAAATGGAAAGAGGATTCCATAAACAATTATAGAAAATCAGATAATAGGAAAGAAGGAAAGGAAGATCAATAAAAGGAATGCTAAGTTGCAAAATCTACAAGAATCTACAAAAACCATATGGAAGAATTCGCAGACTAGAACCTCGTAGGAGGCAGGTCTGCAGCATTTGAACCTCGTTGGAACAACATGTCTGCACATAATTGGACTTCGCCCTGGGGAAGTTATATGACCGTTGGAGGTGCCCTGTCCACTAGAATGACGCTCTGAAACGGTTTGAAAACACATTTATGGGCTTATGGACCGCTTTTGGATGTTGAGACTGCACCACAATTGATAGATTTACATTGATGGAAGCATTTCTTGGCCGTTGGAAGATCCTTCACAATACCCTGCTTATTTAACTTGTCGTTCGTTGTGTTGGGACCACTTTTTTATACCCTTGATTGAATGAACTAAGAAGATAATTGTCCAAGTGTCGAGTTGTGATATCTGAAACTAGACCTCTCCTGTCTGATTAAAATCTAGAATGTTGGGTGAACCTACTTAATTGGAGAAGTTTGTCGAGGAAGTTCTTAAGAAGCTAATGGCTAACAAACCGATATCTGAACGTATCCAGGCATTTTTGACTATGGGACTGTAGGCTTCACCTTCGATCGGACGTCGTTCCGGCCATGTCAACCCCGTAACTGAACAATGAAGTAAGCATTTCGGTGATCTAGCTAACGTGAAGCAGATCCTGTTGATCCTACCTGAATATATTCCACATCTGGATGGAGTTGTTAACTGCGACAGTATCCCTCGATATTTTGAGTACTTCGTGTTCACTGAGTACATTCCAAAAGGAATTCGCATAGTCGGGAGTCAAGTAGGACATATCACGTTGTTGAAGAACAACGACTTCAACTTAGGAGACCAGAAGAACTATGCCATTTTATCCCCCCACCGCTACTTAATGAAGACAACCGGAAAAAAACCTTGCCTCGTCTCATAGCCATGGATTAAGGGGTTGGCGCAGTCCACCGTGTTGAATGTGATGAAGATCCCGCATTTTGTCCACCACCAGGAGGTTAATACTTGTGTTAAACTCGTTTTGTCGTGCTATCATGACAGATACTTATGGCTCGCCCGAAGGATTATAGTGGATCTGACGCTAATCCATCGGATCATAGTTTTAAGTGTGAAGGGTCCTCACCCTCAACAGTTTTATCCAGGGAAGGCCTCAGACCGTTTGCTAGCATAACGCATAAAAGAAGCTTACGGAGAGGTAGAAAAAGGAAAGTGAGGTTACAAGGTAGCCTCTATATAGGATGGCACAGTGTGCCTTTCTTTTCAACTCTTAGCTGGAAAGATAGTGAGGAAGAACTGTGCCACACGGGTCACCGGTTTCATGGTGGACCTCGCAGGAAAGTGTGTGGAGGGCATGCAAATGAACTGGGAGAACTACCTCTTAAACGAGCTAGAGAAGGATTGTCTCAAAGCCAGGGACTTGGTATATGAATTCCATTACAGTTGGTTGATCATTTTGATCGCATTTTTCGCTTGGAAAATGCATGAAGGAGCCACTTTCCTAGAGATCGAACCTATGGAACCATGGGCCACTTGGTTTTACACCGTGTGGTATACCAATGACATGACTAAGGAGTGGAAATCTAATGTTGTGTTTCATGGATATTACCAGCAGTTGAAGGCTGCCATCGAATCATTCCCACGTATGACACTACGTACCCTGCATCAATACCAACCCATAGAAATTTTTTGCGATGATCCCCATTTCATCTACATCACTGCGCGAAGAGATGAGCACCAAGAAGAATTGCAGTCATGCTACAATATAACAGATGAAGATATGGAGAAGATTACAAAGGAGTCGCTAGAGGAATTTCTTGTACCTATCGCTGATGAAAAATTATCTGACACTAACACCATAGGAAGCTCGATAGTTACACGAGTTGAACATGTCGAACAGTCCAGTGGGATGAAGAAGCAGAAAAAGAAGGCTGGAGTCCAGGACATAGAGAGTGATGAAGAGGACAACGCTTATGGATATAACGGGTCTGACTCACCAGGAGGAGGAGAAGATGAAGCAGAAGGAAAGGGAGGAGGAGATGAAGAGAAAGGAGGAGGAGAAGCTACACCACCTGAAGATCCCCCTGTTGGGATAGTGACACTGCAAAAGAGGAAAATTTCTCTGAAGAAACCTTCAACAAGGAAGAAAACGTGCACCAATAAGCCATAGTTGGATGCCACTCTCACCAATGACGACATCAGTATGGTCTGTAGAGCTATGGAGGATGCCTATGAAGACATGTTGTAGAGATACACAGAGAAGAAGGAAGAGTTATATGGAACGATTGAGAGAGAATTGAAGGAAGCGCAACAAGTTTTTTCGTTTGGTCTGCGAAGTACCTAATGTGTCATCTGCACCTTCCTCATCACAAAATACAAAATTAGGGAACAAAATAGCCCAGTTAAGAAGGCTTTCGGATGCAACAAAAGCTTGCTTCCATAGAGATCATGAAGAGAAGGAGAAGGCTACAAAATCCTTGAAAAATGAGAAAGACAAATCCCTAGTACAATTACGAGCAGTGCAGGACAGTGTAGCTTCCCATGAAAGCGAGAAAGAAAAGATTTAAGCGAAGATTCAGGAGGAAAAAGCCCAACTACAGAGGGAAAGAGAGAATTTTCTCGCAGCATGGACCATGGTCAAAGAAGTGGTAAGTAAAGCATGTTTCTCTATGTCAGGATTGGCACACGAGGAGCAAGAGTCAGTCGAAGCTCAAGTAGTGAAGCTCGCAGAGACCCTCCAATAGATTTAGGCTAGGATAACTGAACTGGAGGCCCAAATAGTACCGAGAACCTTGTAGGACGTGCGTGACTAGAGGGAGGAGACAACCAAAAACACAGTAGCAATTATAAGAGTCCTCATGTCAAAATGTAAAGCGTTAAGTGATAGAAGCGCCCAGACATATGAATTCCTCACCGAGGATCTAGAGCTAAGGAAGCAAGAAGCGTAGTTAGAGTAGGTGCAACAACAATCATTTTCGTTGCAGGCACACATGAAGTTGCTCACCGCAGTGGAAAGAATGAAGAGAGCCCAGGAGAAACGCGCAGTACAACAACAGATCACTTCCCTCCAGGGTAAGGTAATGGAAGTAACACTGAAGCTACAACCTATGCAGGATGAAGCTTGCAAGGTGTTTGAGGAGATTCATGAACAAGGCTCACAATTAGATCAAGTAGTCACAGCAGTAGAAATTTGGTAAACTTTTGTTGGTTTTGGCACACTTTTGGACTTCGACACATTGGTTGAAGAAGAAGCACCCAGGTGGAGCTGAGATCGCAGATCTCACCGATTTTGAGGGTTAAGTAGACCCAGTAAAGAGTCCTCTAGGGTTTTGTAACGGGTTTATGGGATGTCGTCAATGGGGTTTTCCCATGTTTAGGACTTATTGTAAGGGTTTGTAAAATATAAATAAATAAGAATGTATTGTAGAAGTAGGCAAGTGCAAGTAGTTAGGGTTTCTTTGTGCAAGGATTGTATGTGCGTTAAGGATTTGTGCTCGATAGAGAGTTGGCTCTGTGAATTGACATAGTTTTGGAAGGAGGATCTAGTGCTTAGTGCACAGATCTCCAGGCTTGTGCGAAGCTCGACTCTGTGGCTTAGTGCACAAGAGGGAATGAATGTAAGATTCTAGCAAATAATAAAGAGATGAAGCGATTTGTGGACATAGCCCCACCCTAGGGTGAACCACATATATCTGGTGTCTCATGGTTTTCTTTGTGCTATGTTATTTCTGTTATGAATCTTCCTAGTTCTTTGATTGTGATGTGTAATAGATAGATCCTTTGTTTCCTAAGTAATTTACTTGTGTAAAGGGTAAATGAATGTTATATTTAACTTATAATGCTAAGTGCTAAGTGCTCAGGGTATATTTTCATTTGTGTTACTACGTCAATCTATATTTGATTATGCTCTGCGGTGTTAATAGGGTTAATAAACTAATGCATGTCACTTCCTAAGAGTTAACATAATATTTGGCGAAGTACTCTTATCGTAGATTTGTGTCCCAGCCTAGTTACATACAACTGCGTCTTGCAACCCCCCTGCTTCTACCTTGGGTGAGACTTCGCCTGCTTCCCAGGTATTCCCAAAAGGGCCAGTAGTATGGGTTTTGTTGGTGTGTTGTTAAGCGTTAAACCCTGGGTCTGCCCCTATGCTAACAAATCGTTCCGTTGTCGGTTCTTGGACCTGTGATTACTGGGAATTGAAGTAAAGAAAAAGAGAATCTTTGTGCATATATCTGTTGTTGATGTGCGCAGTACTCTACTTGAATTACAAAGTTTTTTTCTAAGAAGGTAAGCTAATCGGAAGGAAATAGGTAATTTTTGTGCTTTAGTAAGAAATAGATAAGTGAAAATTTTTGTTTCGAAAGCATGCAAATAAGTATGTTTAATAGAGTTTGTCCTAGTCTGAAGGCTAGGGCACAGTTGGAAGAAAGAGTTGATTTCTGTTAATTTAATGGAAATGAAGAAAAATATGTTATTCCTATGCATAAAAATATTTTTTGGACTAATAAGTGGATGCACAAACCTAGAAAGAATTTTTCCAGATTGCAGATCCAGCACTATGATCTTAGAGGAAGTATGTAGTATATAAAAGGTTGGGGAACATTTAAAAGAAAAAGAGGATTGACATTGTTATATAATTGCAGAAGGCCAGGACATATTGCTAAGGAATGTCCTGAGGTAGGACCTATTTGTCTTTCTTGTAAGGTTGTTGGTCATGAGGTTGAGGATTGTCCAAGGATTATTGCTAAAGTTGAAGGGATGAAACGATACAAGAAAACTATGAATAAAGTCAAGAGACTAAGGGAATGATAGAAAGTCATAAAGATAAAGGGTTTGAGGAAATTCAGACTACGATATTACAGTTGAAACAAACGATAGATGTTCATAAAGATGTCAGTTTACCAAAAAGCCTGAAATAAAAACAGCGCATAAGTGCAAGAATAGAAGACTTCAACATAGACTATATCTTGGATGAAAAAACACAAGTGAATATTATGACAGAAGAAACTTGGGAAATTTTGGGAAATCCTACTGTGGTACCTTCGTTGGGAAGGATAGGCTTGTTTAAGGGAAAGATGATGACCTTATGTGGAAGAGTTAGTAATGTACCTATTATTGTTCATGGAACATCGACTGAAGAAGAATTTGAAGTCAGTCTGTTTGTTGGGGATAGTGCCCCTTTCCCACTATTGTTAGGTAAGACTTGTACTGGGAAGGATCATAATAGAAGGAGAGTAGAGGAAGAAGCTACAAAAAATAAAAAGAAAGAATTAAGGGATTTCATAGCTAGGAAAATAGACCTACTAATAGAAGAACGAGAGGATAAGTCGAAGCAACAGAACAAAGTAACAACATAGGAGGGACATAAAGCAAGAGAATTAGATATCAAGGTTGAAAGAATGCAAGAATACTTGAAGAACCTATCTATTCAAGAAAGAAGTATTCCCACTTAGGAAATGTTAAGAAAATGGATATTAACTTCAGAACCTTTGAGGGGACCTCAAAAGTGAAAAGCCACTACGGTAGGGGAAGATAAGAATAAAAATGGAAAGAGGATTCCATAAACAGTTAGAGAAACTCAGATAACAGGAAAGAAGGCAAGGAAGATCAATAAAAGGAAGGATAAGATGGAAAAGATACAAGAAGCTACAAAGACCATATGGAAGAATTCGTAGACTTGAACCTCATAGGAGGCAGGTTCGTAGGATTTGAACCTCGCTGGAACAACAAGTCTGCACATAATTGGACTTCGCCCCAGCGAAGTTATATGACCGTTGGAGGCACCCCGACCATTATAATGACGCTCCAGAACAGTTAGAAAACACATTTATGGGCTTATGGACCTCTTTTCGACGTTGAGACTACGCTATAATGGATATATTTACATTGATGGAAGCATTTCCTGGCCATTGGAAGATCCGTCACAATACCCCAATTATTTAACTCGTTGTTCATTGCGTCGGGACAATTTTTTTCTACCCTTCACTGACTGAGATAAGTAGAGAATTTTCCAAGTGTCGAGTTGTTCTATCTAAAACTAGACCCCACCTATCTGCTTGTCTACCCCGCCTATCTGATTAAAAGCTAGAATTTCGGGTGAACCTAGTGAATTGTAGAATTTTGTCGAGGAAGTTCTTAAGAAGCTAATGGCTGAAAGACCAATATCCGAAGGTATCCATGCATCATCGAGCAGGGGAATGCAGGCCTCCCCTTTGATCGGATGTCATTCCAGACATGTCATCCCCTTAACTGAATAGTGAAATAAGAACCACAGTGATCTCGCTAACGTGAAGAAGATCTCGTCGATCTTATCTGAATATATTTCACATCTAGGGCATTGTTAACTGCGACAATATCCCTCGACATTCTGAGTACTCTTTGTTCATTGCATACATTACGAAATGAATTCACATAGCCAGGAGTCAGTTAGGACAGATCTCATTGTTGAAGAACAATGACTTCAACTTAGGAGACCGAAAGAATTATGCGATGTTATCTCCCGACCACTACTTAATGAAGACAACCGGAAAGAAACCTCTCCTTGTCTCACACCCATGGATTAAGGGGTTGGCGCAGTCCACTGTGCTGAACGTGATGAAGATCCCGCATTTTTTTCTCCACCAGGAGGTTAACACTTGCGTTAAACTCCTTCCATTGTGCTATCACGACGAATAGTTATGGCTCGCTAGAAGGATTATAGTGGATCCAACAATGATCCACTGGATCATATTTTTAAGTGTGAAGGGTCCTGAACCTAAAAATTTGTATCCAGGGAAGGCCTCAGACCATTTGTTAGAACAATACATAAAAGAAGCTTACAAAGAGGTAGAAAAAGGAAAGCGAGGTTACAAGGTAGCCTCTATATAGGATGGCGTAGTGTACCTTGATTTTTAACTCTTAGCTGGAAAGATAGTGAGGAAGAAATACCCCACATAGGTCACTGGTTTCGTGGTGGACCTCGCAGGAAAGTGTGTGGAGGGAATGCAGATGAACTGGGTGAACTACCTCATAAACGGGCTAGAGAATTATTGCCACAAAGCCCAGGACTTGGTATATGAATTCCATTACAGTTGGTTGATCATTTTGATCTAATTTGTCGCTTGGAAAATGCCCGAAGGAGACACTTTCCCAGATATCGAACCTATAGAGCCATTGGCCACTCGGTTTTACACCCTGTGGTATACAAACAACATGACTAGCAGTGGTATTCTAATGTCGTGTTTCATGGATATTACCAGCAATTGAAGGTTGCCATCGAATCATTCCCACGTATGACACCACGCACCCTGCGTCAATACTAACCCATAGAAAAGTTTTGCGATGATCCCCATTTCATCTACATCACCACGCAACGAGATGAGAACTAGGAAGAATTGCAATCGTACTAGAAGCTGACAAATGAAGATATGGAGTAGATTACAAAGGAGTGGCTGGAGGAATTTCTTGTACCTATCGCTGATGCAAAATTATCTGACACTGACATAATAGGAAGCCCGATATTTACATGAGTTTAACATGTTGGAGAGTCCAGTGGGACGACGAAGCAGAAAAAGAAGGCTGGAGTCTAGGACATAGAGTGTGATGAAGAGGACAACGCTGATGGAGATAACGGGTCTGACTCACCAGGAGAAGGAGAAGATGAAGCAAAAGGACAGGGAGGAGGAGATGAAGAGAAAGGAGGAGGAGAAACTACACCACTTGAAGATCCCCCTGTTGGGATAGTGACATCGCAAAAGAGGAACATTTCTCTGAAGAAACCTTCAAAAAGGAAGAAAATGTGCACCAATAAGCCATAGTTGGATGCCACTCTCACCAATGACGAAATCAGTCTGGTCTATAGAGCTATGGAGGATGCCTATGATGACATGTTGTATAGATACAGAGAGAAGAAAGAGGAGTTATATGGAAGGATTGAGAGAGAATTAAAGGAAGTGCAAATTTTTTTTTGCTTGGTCTGCGAAGTACCTACTATGCCGTCTGCGCCTTCCTCAATGTAGACTACATAATTGGGGGACAAAATAGCCCAGTTAAGAAGGCTTGTGGATGCAACAGAATCTTGGTTCCATAGAGCTTAGGAAGAGAAGGAGAAGGATACAAAATACTTGAAAAATGAGAAAGACGAAGCCCTAGTACAATTACGAGCAGCGCAGGATAGTGTAGCTTCCCATGAAAGAGAGAAAGAAGAGCTTTAGGAGAAGCTTCAAAAGAAAAAAGCCCAGCTACAGAGGGAAAAAGAGAAGTTTCTCACATAGTGGACCATGGTAAAATAAGTGGTAAGTAAAGCATGTTTCTCTATGCTAGGATTGGAACATGAGGAGCAAGATTCAGTCGAAGCTCAAGTAGTGAAGCTCGTAGAGACCCTCCAATAGCTTTAGGCTAGGATAACTGAACTGGAGGCCCAAATAGTAGCAAGCACCCCGTAGGAGGTGCGTGACTAGAGGGAGGAGATCGCAAAAAACACAGTAGCAATTATAAGAGCCCTCACCTTGGAATGTAAAGAGTTAAGTGATAGAAGTGCCCAAACATATGAATTCCTCGCTGAGGATCCAGAGCTAAGGAATATAGAAGTGCATTTAGAGGAGGCACAACAACAATCATTTTCATTGCAGGCACACATGAATTTTCTCACCGTAGTGGAAAGAATGAAGAGAGCCCAGGAGCAATGCGCAGTACAACAACAGATCACTTCCCTCTAGGGTAAGGTAATGGAAGTAACGGAGAAGCTACAACTTGTGAAGGATGAAGCTTGCAAGGTGTTCAAGGAGATTGATGAACAAAGCTCACAATTATATCAAGTAGTCGCAACAGTAGAAATTTGGTAAACTTTCGTCAGTTTTTGCACACTTTTGGACTTCAACACATTGGTCGAACAAGAAGCGCCCATGTGGAGCTGACATTGCAGATCTCACTGATTTTGAGGGTTAAGTGGACCCAGTAAAGAGTCCTCTAGGGTTTTGTAACAGGTTTATGTGATGTCATCCATGGGGTTTTCCCATGTTTAGGCCTTATTGTATGGTTTTGTAAAATATAAATAAATAAGAATGTATTGTAGAAGTAGGGAAGTGCAAGTAGTTCGAGTTGCTTTGTGCAAGGAATGTATGTGAGTTAAGGGTTTGTGCTCGATAGAGAGTTGGCTCTGTGAATTGACCTAGTTTTGGAAGGAGGATCTAATGCTCAATGCACATATCTACAGTCTTGTGCGAAGCTCGACTTTGTGGCTTAGTGCACAGGAGGGAATGAATGTAATATTCTGGCGAATAATAAAGAGACGAAGCAATTCGTGGATGTATCCCCACCTTGGGGTGAACCTCGTATATCTGGTGTCTCATGGTTTTCTTTCTGTTGTTTTATTTTTGTTATGAATCTACTTGGTTCTTTGATTATGATGTGTAATAGATAGATCCTTTGTTTCTTAAGTACTTTACTTGTGTTAAGGGTAAATGGATGTTATATTTAACTTATAATGCTAAGTGTTAAGTGCTCAGGGTATATTTTCATTTGTGTTACATCGCCGATCTATATTTGATTATGCTCTGCAGTGTTAATAGGGTCAATAAACTAATGCATGTCACTTCCTAAGAGTTAACATAATATTTTGGGAAGTACTCTTATCGTAGATTTGTGTCCCAGCCTAGTTACAGACACATGCATCCTCTAATCCCCCTGCTTCTACCTCGTGTGAGACTTCGCCTGCTTCCCAGGTGTTTCCGAAAGGGCCAGTAGTAGGGGTTTTGTTGGTGCATTTTTAAGCGTTGAACCCTGGGTCTGCCCCTGTGCCAACAAATGGTTTCATTGTTGGGACATAGAACTGTGATTACTGCGAATTGAAGTAAATACAAAGAGAATCTTTGTGCATATATCTACTACTGAAGTGCATAGTACTATACTTGACTTACGAATCATTTTTCTAAGAAAGTAAGTTGATCAAAATAAAAGAGGTAAGATCCTTAAAGAGGTAAGCTTTGTGATTTAGTACGATAAAGATAAGTGATTTTTTTTTTTCGAAAGCATGCATATAAGTATGTTTAATAGAGTTTGTCCTAGTCTGAAGGCTAGCGTGGAGTTGAAAGAAAGAGTTGATTTGAGTAAATTTAATGGAAATGAAGAAAGATATGTTATTCCTATGCATAAAAAGATTTTTTGGACTAATAGGTCAATGCAGGAACCTAGAAAGAATTTTTCCAGATTGTCGATCCAACACTATGATCCTAGAGGAAGTGCGTAGTACAGAAAAGGTTGGGGAACATTTAAAAGAAAAAGAGGATTAGCATTGTGTTATAATTGTAGAAGGCCATGACATATTGCTAAGGAATTTCCTGAGACAGGCCCTATTTGTCTTTGTTGTAAGGTTGTTGGTCATGAGGTTGAGGATTGTCCAAGGATTATTGTTAAAGTTGAAGGGATGAACATGAGACAAGAAAACCATGAAGAAAGTCAAGAGACTAAGGGCAAGATAGAAATTCATAAAGAGAAAGGGTCAGAGGAAATTCAGAATATGATATTACAGTTGAAATAAACAATAGATGTTCATAAAGATGTTAGTTTACTAGAAAGATTGAAAGAAAAACGGTGCATAATTGCAAGAATAGAAGAATTCAACCTAGACTGTATCTTGGATGAAGAAACACAAGTCAATATTATGACAGAAGAAACTTGGGAAATTTTTGGAAATCCTATTGTTGTACCTTCGTTGGGAAGGATAGGCTTGTTTAAGGGAAAGATGGTGACCTTATGTGGAAGAGTTAGTAATGTACCTATTATTGTTCATGGAACATCGACTGAAGAAGAATTTGAAGTCATTCGGTTTGTTGGAAATAGTGCCCCTTTCCCACTATTGTTAGGTAAGAATTGTATTGGATGGATTAGATTAGAAGGAAAGAAGAGGAAGAAGCCACAAAAAATAAAAAGAAAGAATTAAGGGATTTCATAGCTAGGAAAATAGACCGACTAATATAAGAACGAGAGGATAAGTCGAAGCAACAGAATAAAGTAACAATGCAAGAGGGACAGAAAAAAAAGAGTTAGCTATCAATGTTGAAAGAATGCAAGAAGACTTGAATAGCCTATCTATTCAAGAAAGAAGTATTCCCACTCAGCAAATGTTAAGAAAAGGAATATTAACTTCAGAACCTTTGAGGGGACCTCAAAAGTGTGAAGCCACTATGCTAGGGGAAGATAAGAATCAAAATGGAAATAGGAGTCCATAAACAGTTATAGAAACTCAGATAATAGGAGAAAAGGCAAGGAAGATCAATAAAAGGAAGGCTAAGCTGGAAAAGCTACAAGAAGATACAAAAACCATATGGAAGAATTCGTAGACTAGAACCTCGTAGGAGGCAGGTTCATAGGATTTGAACCTCACTGAAACAGTAGGTCCGCACATAATTGGAATTCACCCTGGCGAAGTTATATGACTGTTGGAGGCACCCCGACCATTAGAATGATGCTCCACAATGGTTAGAAAACACATTTATGGGCTTATGGACCGCTTTTGGATGTTGAGACTGTGCCATAACGGATAGGTTTACATTGATGGAAGCATTTCCTGGCTGTTGGAAGATCCGTCACAATTCCCCAATTATTTAACTCGTTGTTCATTGTGTCGGGACAACTTTTTTCTACCCTTGATTGACTGAGATAAGCAGAGAATTTTCCAAGTGTCGAGTTGTGCTATCTGAAACTAGACCCCACCTATGTGCTTGTCTACCCCGCCTGTCTGATTAAAAGCTAGAATTTCGGGCGAACCTAGTGAATTGCAGAAGTTTTCCGAGGAAGTTCTTGAGAAGATAATGGTTGACAAACTGATATCCGAAGGTATCCAGGTGTCATCGACCAGGGGAATGTAGGCTTCCCCTTCAATCAGACGTCATTCCGGCCATGTCAACCCCTTAACTAAATAGTTAAGTAAGAACCCCAGTGATATAACTAATGTGAAGCAGATATCATCGATCCTACCTGAATATATTAGACATCTAGCTGGCCTTGTTAACCGCGACAGTATCCCTCAACATTCTGAGTACTCTGTGTTCATTGCATACATTACGAAAGGAATTCGCATAGCTGGGAGTCAGTTAGGACAGATCTCGTTGTTGAAGAACAATGACTTCAACTTAGGAGACCGAAAGAATTATTCCATGTTATCTCCCCACCACTACTTTACGAAGACAACTAGAAAAAAACCTCTCCTCGTCTCACACCCATGGATTAATGGGTTTCCGCAGTCCACCCTATTGAACCTGATAAAGATCCTACATTTTTGCTGCCACCAGGAGGTTAATGCTTGCGTTAAACTCCTTCTGTCATGCTATCACGACGAATACTTATGCCTTGAAAGAAGGATTACAGTGGATCCGACACTGATCCATTGTATCACAGGTTTACGTGTGAAGGGTCCTAACCCTCAACATTTTTATCTAGGGAAGGCCTTAGATCGTTCCTTAGCACAATGCATTAAAGAATCTTACAGAGAAGTAGAAAAAGGAAAGTGAGGTTACAAGGTAGCCTCTATATAGGATGAAGTAGTGCGCCTTTATTTTCAACCCTTAACGGGAAAGATAGTGAGGAAGAATCACCCACACAGGTCATCGTTTTCGTGGTGGAACTCGCAGGAATGTGTGTGGAGGGAATTCAGATGAACTGGGAAAAATACTTTGTAAACGAACTAGAAAAGGATTTCTGTGAAGCCCAGGACTTGGAATATGAATTCCATTACAATTGGTTGATCATTTTGATTGCATTTTTCATTTGGAAAATGCCTAAAGGATCCACTTTCCAAGAGATCGAACCTGCAAAGCCATTGGCCGCTCAGTTTTACACCGTGTGGTATACCAACAACATGACGAAGGAGTGGCAGTCTAATGTCATGTTTCATGGATATTATCAACAATTGAAGGTCGCCATTGAATCATTCCCGCATATGACACCGTACACCCTAAATCAGTACCGAACCATAACAAAGTTTTGTGTTGATCCCCATTTCATATACATCATCACGTGAAGAGATGAGAACAAGGAAGAATTGCAGTCGTAATACAAGCTAACAGATGAGGATATGGAGCTGATTACAAAGGAGTGGATGGAGGAATTTCTTGTACCTGTCATCAATGCAGAATTATCCGAGACTGACACCATAGGAAGCCTAATAGTTACACGAGTTGAACATGTCAAACAGTCCAGTGGGACAAAGAAGAAGAAAAAGAAGGTTGGAGTATATGACATAGAGAGTGGTGAAGAGAAAAATTCGTATGGAGATAATGAGTCTGACTCACCAGGAGGAGGAGACGAAGAAGTAGAAGGATAGGGAGGAGGAGATGAAGAGAAAGGAGATGAAGAGAAAGGAGGAGGAGAAGCTACACCACCTGAAGATACCCCTATTGGGACAATGACACCGTAAAAGAGGAAAATTTCTCCAAAGAAACATTCAACAAGGAAGAAAACCCACACCAATATGTCACAGTTGGATACCACTCTCACCAATGATGACATCAGTCTGGCCTGCGGAGCTATGGAGGATGCCTCTGAAGACATGTTTCATAGATATGGAAAGAAGCAAGAGGAGTTATATGGAAGGATTGAGAGAGAATTTAAGGAAGTGCAACAAGTTTTTCTCTTGGTCCATGTAGCACCTACTGTGTCGTTTGTGCCTTTGTCATTACAAACTGTAGAATTGGGGGACGAAACATCCCAGTTAAGAAGGCTTGCAGATGCAACAAAAGATTGGTTACAGGGAGCTCAGGAAGAGAAGTAGAAGGTTACAAAAGCCTTGAAAAAGGAGAAATATGAAGACCTAGTACAATTACGAGCAATGCATGATAGTGTAGCTTCCCATGAAAGTGAGAAAGCAGAGCTTCAAGAGGAAAAATATGAGCTACAGAGGGAAAAAGAGAAGCTTCTCGCAGAACCGGCCATGGTCAAAGAAGTGGTAAGTAAAGCATGTCCCTCTGTTCCAAGCTTCACACAGGATGAGAAAGAGTTGGTCAAAGCTCAAGTAGTGAAGCTCGTAGAGACCCTCTAATAGCTTCAGGATATGATAACTAAACTGGAGGCCCAAATAGTACCAAGCACCCCATAGGAGGTGCGTGAACAGAGGGAGGAGACCACCAAAAACAAAGTAGAAAGTATAATATCCCTTGCCTTGGAATGTAAACAATTAAGTGATAGAAGCACTAAGACATATGAATGCCTCACTGAGGATCCAGACCTAAGGAAGCTAGAATTGAAGTTACATGAGGTGCAACGACAAGCATTTCTTTGCAGGCAAAGATGAAGCTGCTCACCGCAGTGGAAAGAATTAGGATATCCCAGGAAAAATGCGTAGTATAGAAGCAGATCAATTGCCTCCAGGATAAGGTAATGGATCACTTGCCTCCGGGATAAGATAAAACCTATGCAGGATGAAGCTTGCAAGTGTTCAAGGATATTGATGAACATGGCTCAGAATTAAATCAAGTAGTCGCAAGAGTAGAAATTTGGAAAACTTTGGTAATTTTTGTCCCACTTTTGGACTTCGACATGTTGGTCAAAGAAGAAGCGCCCAGGCGGAGCTGAGATCGTGGATCTCACTTATTTTTAGGGTTAAGTGGACCCAATAAAGGGTCCTCTAGGGTTTTGTAATAGGTTTATGGGATGTCAGCCCATTGGGTTTTCCCATATTTAGGCTTTATTGTAAGTGTTTGTAAAATATAAATAAAGAATAATGTATTGTAGAAGTAGGGAAGTGAAAGTAGTTTGGGTTTCTATATTCAAGGAATGCATGTGCGTTAAGGCTTTCTAATCGATAGAGAGTTCACTATGTGCATTGACCTAGTTTTGGAAGGAGGATCTAGTGCTTAGTGTGCATATATCCAGGCTTGTGTGAAGCTTGACTCTCTGTCTTAGTGCACAGGAGTGAATGAATGTAAAATTATGGTGAATAATAAATAGGCGAAGTGGTTTGTGGACATAGCCCCACCCTGGGGTGAACCACATATATCTGGTGTCTCATGGTTTTCTTTGTGCTGTGTTATTTTTGTTATGAATCTGCTTAGTGCTTTGGATATGATGTGTAATAGATATATCCTTTGTTTCTTAAGTACTTTACTTGTGTTAAGGGTAAATGAATGTTATATTTAACTTATAATGCTAAGTGCTCAGGGTATATTGTCATTTGTTGTTACTACGTCGATCTATATTTGATTATGTTCTACATTGTTAATAGGGTTAATAAACTAATGCATGTCAGTTCCTAAGCGTTAATAGAATATTCAGTGAAGTACTCTTATCACAAATTCATGTCCCAACCTGTTTATATACACCTATGTCCTGTAACACCCCTTGCTTCTACCTCGAGTGAGACTTCGCCTGCTTCGCAGGTGTTGCCGAAAGGGCTGGTAGTCGGGGTTTTATTGGTGCAATGTTAATAATTGAACCCTGGGTATGCCCCTGTTCCAACAAGATAATATACATATCCCTTTCTAAAAAACGAGACCATTTCAACAACCTACTACATGGATATCCATATTACTTGACTGCTATTGTTTGAATTTTTTTATACATTTTTACTATCTATAATAATAACAATAATAATCTAATTTTAAGGTCATCGCCAAGTAGTTTTGATGTCCTGTAGAATAGACTAAATCCTTTTGTTTGACACTGTAGACTTTTGGTTCCATCCCAATCAATCATAACTTCAGAATCTCCCTTGACCTGGAGTTTCTTCACCTCTTTTTTTAATGTTATATCTAGAAAATTCCACAAGGCTATAAATTATGCCATGTTGTGTGTCCCAGTCCTAGGTGAATAAAAAATATCAAGATAATGGTTTTGGTTTAAAAATAAGATGACACCAACTCCACATACTGGGGGATAACCCTAGAAGGCCTTGTTGAAGAAGCCCCATGAAATCGCAAAGTCCACCTCCAACATGGATGGAAGCCTTGGATCCTTAATTTTCAAGTCTGACATAAACTCCTTGGACATATTCATAATTATTTGAGTTGTTACTTTGGGTGGAATGGCTGTCTCCCTAAAAATAATGGAGTTTCGAGCCCGTCAGATACTTGAAACAAAAAAACTTTGCATGCCATGGAAAATTTTAACTACTTTGTCTACTAGCCAGTCCTTTAAGAATTCCTCCAAGCCAGTCTTTTTCCATTAGTACATGGGCTTGATCTCAGACTACACGATCCATGAGACCTTTTCTGCATAAACAAAAGAAACGAATAGGTGAGAAACAAATTCCTCATGATTTTTGCAAAGGGTGCACATATTTTGTCAAATCCACTCTCGTTTGATGCCAACATCCTAGGTAAGAAAATTGGTGTTTAATTCATCCGTAGAGTAATATTATTCTTCAAATGATCACTTAGATTTTATTTACTGGTAGTTGGGTACTCTTTATGATATTATCCCACATGCTCCCAGGATATTAACAGATCCCAAAAATCCAAACCCAAGACCCCATGCCAATAGTGTGGTGGGTTTTACTTCCCATGCCTTTATTGGATAATTATCTAACCAAATGGGTCACATGTCTATCTCTTCATACCTGTCAGCTTATAGCACTAATTTTCAAAATGCAATGGTCCCTAATCAAACTAAGGTGAACTCGATGAAATACATGCAACCGAAGAATCCTTGGAAACCTGGAGAAAAGAAGAAGAGGAATAAAAATAAATATTCTAAAACTGAGAAAGGGACCACTCCCACCCAAAACAATCAAGGGGGGGACGTGAAAGAGGAAAATAAGAGTCGGTTCCCCTACACAATTTGTGGGGAGGATCACCCTACTCATCAATGTCCTAGGAAGGATGAGATCCATCATTGTTTCGTTCAGCAAAGGGGACCCTAGTATCCCACTATCCTAACTCATCCTTTTTCCCCCTCAACCTCAACACATGGTTGAAAACAATACTACACCCCCGGAAGGGGGAATTGGAAGTACCCCTCAACATGATATCTCTTCCTCGAATTCCATAGTTTTCAAGTGCAACCAGACGATCAACTTGAATACTTGAGCTAAGGACTATGACAATTTTGAGACTACTGTTGTTGTTCAAGAATCAATATCTTCTTCCAAGCATGGTGGCCCTCTTCTGATTGAAAAGACATCCTTTGACACACCTATTTTCCCTCTAAAGAGTGTTCTTCGACGAATGACATGAAATCCAAATACATGGTCCTCCCATAACTACAGTTTTGTGGAATACTTTTCCTAGGAATCATGTTCCATGTATACACTCAAATTCCTCCAGAGCTATCGAGCACATCGAAAGATTTGTTTTCTTCCATTAGCAGGGTTGATCCCTCAGAGTCTAGTTTTATAACATTTAATTTTGATCAGGTTCATGATAGGATTTCCCATCAAATCAATTTTCATATTAAAGTAGGAATGATGGAGAAAAATATCCTTCACATTGTGACTGATGAAGGAGCCTCAACTTGTATTATGTCTATGTCATGTTGGAAGGCCCTTGGCTCTCCTAAGATCGACTCTTCTGCAACATTGTTCAAAGAATTTTATGGACATATTTTATAGCCCCATGGGATAATCACCTCCTTACCCATAAATTTAGGTGGTAAGACTTCCATTGTTGTTGTGGAGGTCATTGATGCACCTCTTGAGTACAATTTGTTACTAGGATGCACTTGGTTGTGTTAATCCCTAAATAATGGCACGTTACCCCTTAATTGGGGAATATTACATTAGTAATGTTATTTTATTTATGTCGGCTTGGGTCCATTAGTTGTAATTGTACCTCCTAGTCTCCTATATATACCGAGACATTTTCATTTGGAATCATTAGTTACTTAGACATTTATGTGGTGTATAAGGAGGTTTCCCCCTCAAAGAGGCATATTATTTGAAATTATCTCTTTTTCAAGGCGTCGATTACTTATTCTAAGGATTTTCTATGCTATATTGATATGTGTTTCTTAACATATGGTATTAGATCTCAAGGTCTTGAGGTGTCACTGCCACATATGAGACACCTTGGAATTTTTGCTATAACTTGTTTTGTAAAAACTTTCATAAGGATCCTCTTGGAATGCATTTATTAGACATATCAAGGTACGTTGGGTTAAAATTTCATCTCCTGAGGCCTTATACTTTCGAAGATACAGCCTGTGTACGATAGGGTTCTAGAATCATCTTGAATTGAGTCATTGCGGAATTTTCACTATAAATTTTTTTCTGTAATGTTTCAGACCCTAAAATCCAGCAGCTATTCACATAAATTAGTAAGGTATCTGTGATAAAACAATTCATCTTCTGGGTCATCTTGCATTTGTAGATACACCATGTGGAATTTATGGTATCTGACTAGTCCTATTGACTAGTATCAAGTAGGTGTTCAAGGTAAAACAATCATAACTTATTCCTAGAGTATCCAAATTGAGTGAGACTAGTTTCATTGGATAGTGGATTGTCTGCAGTATTTCTGGTACAATTTTCAGAATTTTATATCAATTATTTTGTGTAGGGGCATGCTATACAAGTGAGATCTCCTAGAAAGGCCAAAAATCATCAAAATGTGGGGAAGTTACCATAAATCCCACTTGGCACATCCAATTTTGATCAGACCTATGGAATTGTAGAGAATAAATATCAGAGAAATACAAAAAAGAAATTTTCATACCTAGAAGGGATGAAGCTTTGGAGATACAATAGAAGAAAGATTGTCTAGCAAAACCACCTCAAAATCAAGGTTCAAAAGTGATACTTGGCCAACATGCCACCCAAAAAGGGAACTTCTACACCAAATAAGACTCCAAATAGTCCTACTTGGACTCTTGATAAAGGTGAGGAAATGTGTAGGGACATAAATGAATTACAAAAGAAGACAATGACAAAATATGAACTACAAGGGATGATGGATTTAACTGAAGCTAAATTTGAGGCAATAATGGATACTAAGATTGATGGTTTAAAAAGGGAGATCATGGAAGGATTGAAAAATCTTTTAATAGAGAGGACACCTGAAAGTGAAAATGTATCCCATGAAATACATGATGAGGAAACAAGGAAGATGAATCAAGAATGAAGAAACTCCAACTTTGGGTTGGATACCAACCACATTCCTAAGTTCGATATGAGGAAGTTTGATGGCAAGGATCCAATCACATGGATACTTCAGATGGAGCAATTATTTTATCTACCGAATGTTCCACATACATAAAAGGTATGAATTTCTTCTTTATAATTAGAACCCAATCAATTTGTATGGTATCGATGGATTTTTTCTCACAAATCACTCGTCACTTGGACAATTTTCACGGAAGAAATGATAGCAAACTAGGAGGATACAAGGAGCAATACCTTCTTTAGCCAATTAATAAATCTCAAGCAAAAGGGTTTAGTTACAGATCACATTGAGAACTTCCAATGATTGAATATAAAGGTAACATATATTCCATATGAGCACTTGATTGATGTATTCATTGGAACTTTAAAGGATACAATTCAACATGAGTTTCACCTTTGGGAACCCAAATCATTGGAGAATGCATTAAGGATGGCAAGAAATGTGGAAAGTAAAAATATGGCTATGGCTACTAGAAGGACCAATCCTAACATCTATAGAGAGAATAATGCTCCTTCTTCTAAAAAACCTCAACCTACAAGGTTGACACCTCAACAATTGGAGGAAAGAAAAGAAAAAGGTTTATTATTTAATTGTGACAACAAGTACAGCAAGGGACATAAGTGTGGTGAGAAGAAATTGTTCTACATATATTGTGAAGAGGAACAAAAACAAGAACAAGAACCATCTCAATATGAAAATGTAGAAGCGATTTGTTCTAAAGAGTTCACTCCCACGATATTGTGTAATGCATTGGCTGGAATTAGCACTCCGCAAAACCTCAATATCGAAGTATATGTCAAAAATAAAAAGGTAATAGTCCTCCTTTATTCTGGTAGTACTCATAATTTCATTCACTCTAAATTAGCCAAAGATGGAGGAACTATCAATTGATCAAGAAAATTCAATCAAATCAATCTTACTATGGGGGAATATGTAATGAATATTCCAATGATTTCTATACCCATGGGTGGTGTTGATGTTGTACTGGAAATCTAATGGTTACAATCATTAGAAACAATGGCTTTTAATTTTCCAGAACTTTTCATGAAATTTTCATTGGAAGGAAAATAAATTGAGTTAAGAGATATCACAGGGAAACCTAGAAAGGTGATAAGCTTTAATGGCATGAAAAAATTATTGAAAAAGGGGCATCAAGGTTTTCTTGCAATACTATGCTCACTAGATGTTCAAACATATAAGACATATATTCCTCTATATCTCCAAGGGATCATTGATAAGCATTCCAAAGTATTTGAAGATATTCCCAAAGGTCTAAAATCATGACCACAATATTCACCAAATTCCTGGGAATTTTCCTCCTAACATTAGGCTGTACAGATACCCTTATGGCCAGAAGAGTGAAATTGAGTGTATGGTTGAAGAAATGTTAGAGGATTGCATTATTAGACCTAGACAAAGTTCTTACTCTGAACCGGTGGTAATGGTATTCAAGAAAGATGGTTCATGGCCTATGTGTCCATGTTATAGAGGGCTCAACAAGATCACTATTAAAGATAATTTTCCCATTCTTCTCATTGATGAATTGTTAGATGAACTAGATGGAGCAATTTATTTCACAAAGTTGGATCTTCATTGAGGGTATCATTAGATTATAATGAAGGAATAAGATATCCCAAAAACATCATTCCAAACTCATGAAGACCATTATGAATTTTTGGTCATGCCTGTTGACCTTGAAAATGCACCTTCCACATTCCAAAGGTTGATGAATTCCATTTTAAATCCCCTCCTTCGAAAATTTATGTTAATATTTTTTGATGATATACTAATCTATATAAAGTCTTGGGAGGATCATGTGCGACATGTTGACAATGTGCTACAACTACTAAAGGAGAAACAACTATATGCCAAACCGTACGAATGTTTCTTTGGGGTGAAGGAGGTAAAGTATTTGGGTCATATTGTATCTCATGAAGGTGTCAAGGTAGACCCTAACAAGATTAAGGCCATGATGGACAGGATGATTCCCAAAACATTGAATAATCTTAGAGGATTTTTCGGTTTGACATGTTACTACCGCAAATTTGTTCGAAACTATGGGAGAATAACAACACCATTAACATAACTAACTAAGAAGGATGCATTTTCATGGACTCCAGACGAAGCTAAATCTTTTAAACAACTTAAAGAGGTGATGTGTAAAGCTCCTATCTTGACCACACTAGACTTCACAAAAACCTCTATTGTGGAATGTGATGCCTTGGGAAATGGCATTGGTGTTGTCCTAATGTAAGAAGGAAGACCTCTGGCTTTTGAAAGTCGGACACTCAAGGGAAAGGACTTACACAAACCCATTTATGGGAAGGAAATGATGGAAATACTACATGCATTGAAGAAACGATGTCCTTAACTAATAGGTAGGCACTTCAAGGTCAAAACATGTCATGATAGTCTTAAATACTTCTTGGAACAAAGACTATATTTATAAGAACAACAAAAATGGGTGACCAAGATATTGGGTTGTGATTTTGAAATCATCTTTATAAAAGGGAAGAAAAATGTTGTGGAAGATTCACTATCAAGAAATGATGAAGATGTTGAGGCCTTTCTCTGTGCTATCTCATTCATCCAACCCGATTGGATAATAGAAGCGAGGTATGAATATAAGAATGATGAAAATGTGTGGAATCTCATTCAAAGGTTGCAGTAGGACTCTGGCGCATCAGATACATTTACATGGAAAAATGATTCACTATAGTACAAAGATCGCCTATATTTATGTAAGAACTCCCAACGCAAACAAAAGGTACTATTGAAATTTCACACCTCTCCGGTAGGAGGGCACTCAGGATTTTTGAAAATCTACCATACGGTCAAGAAGGAATTTTTTTGGGATGGCCTTAAAACTTATGTTCAAAGGTTTATAGAAGAATTTTTGGTTTCCATGGATTCCATCACAGGGTTACCGAAGTCTGAAGGAAAGAGTTTCATCATGGTGATTGTTGATAGACTGACCAATTACACACACTTTTGTGCACTCTCTCATCCCTTCAAAGCCAGTACAGTTTCCACCACATTCATAGAGACAGTTCAAAAACTACATGGAATCCCAAATATTATTGTAAGTGACAGAGATCATATCTTCACTAAACATTTATGGACATAATTGTTTTCTTGTTTGGGTACTCAATTGTCTCATATCTCATCCTACCATCCTCAATATGATGGAAAAACTTAGATAGTGAACAAATGTCAGGAAGGCTACCTTTGTTGCCTTGTCTCTGATAAACAAAGACAATGGTTCAAATGGTTACCCTTGGCAGAATAGTGGTATAACTCTCCCTTCCACATTGCAACAAAAATGACACCATTTATGGCACTGTCTGGATACCACCCTCCTTCCATCACTTCTTCTCTAAAATAAAAATCTAAGGTTCAAGCAGTGGAAGATCACATCGAGCATCAACAACAAGTTCTCCAAATCCTAAAGGACAACTTGACCATAGCACAAAATCGCATGAAAGAACAAGCATATCAACATCGTAGTGAAAGAATCTTTGAAGTAGGGGATTGGGTATTTTTAATACTACAACCATACAAACAAATGTCCCTCAAGAAAGCCAAGAAGGATAATAAATTATCGCCAAAGTAATATGGTCCTTTTAAGGTGTTGCAAAAGATTGGTACTATGGCATACAAATTGGATTTTCTTGCATCCTCACAAGTACACCTAGTTTTCCATGTTTCATGCTTAAAGAAGGTTATAGGTGACAATATCCTAGTTCAAACTATATTTCCAAAACTTGATGAGGAAGGAAAAATCATATTGGATCCTGAATCCATCATTGACACAAGCATTCACCAGCTGAGGAATAGATCCATTTTAGAGTATCTCATTAAGTGGAGGAAACTTCCTGTTGAAGATTCCACTTGGGAAGATGAGTCTTTTATACAAAAGAATCCAAAATTACTCAAGCATTGCAGACAAGACTTGTCTGAAGGGGAGGGGCATGTTAAGCCCTAAATAGTGTCACATTACCCCTTAATTGGGAAATATTACATTAGTAATGTTATTTTATTTATGTCGTCTTGGGTCCATTAGTTGTAATTGTACCTCCTAGTCTCCTATATATACCAAGGAAACATTTTCATTTGGAATCATCTAGTACTTGGAAATTTATGTGGTCGATAAGAAGGTTGCCCCATCAAAGAGGCTTATTATCTGAAATTATCTCTTTTTCAAGGCGCTGAGTACTTATTTTGAGGTTTTTCTATGTTATATTAATATTTGGTTCTTAATAGGTTGTATGAGATGACTTCCATTGTCTCATCAGTCTTTAGGGTCTTACACATCCTTCACAAAGGGAAAATAGTGATGATTGATTAACTTTCATTTTGGGGTATGAGATTATTATCATTGTCTCATTAGTATTTAGGGTCTTACGCTTCCTTCACCAAGGGAAAATAGTGACGATTGATTAACTTTGATTTTGTTAAGCCCTAATATTGGCTCATTACCCATTAATTGGGGCATATTACATTAGTAATGTTATTTTATTTATGTCAGCTTTATTCCATTAGTTGTAATTATACTTCCTAGTCTACTATATATACCAAGGAGACATGTTCATTTGGAATCATCTTGTACTTGAACATTTAAATGGGGTAAAAGGAGGTTGCCCCCTCGAAGAGGCTTATTATATGAAACTATCTCTTTTTCAAGGCATTGACTACTTTTTCTGAGGTTTTTCTATGCTATATTGATCTTTTGTTCTTAACATATGGTATCAGAGCTCAAGGTCTTGGGGTTTCACTGATACATATGAGACACCTTGGAATTTTCGCTATAAATTGTTTTATACAACTTTTCAGAAGGAACAGATTGGAGTATATTTAGTAGACGGATCAATGTACGTTGAGTTAAAATTTCAGCTCCTGAGGCCTTACAATTTCGAAGATACAGCCTGTAAACGATAGGGTTCGGGAATCATCCTGAAATGAGTCATTGCAGTGTTTTCACTATAAACATTTTTATGTAACGTTTCAGATCCTGAAATCCAGAGGATATTCACAGAAATTAGTAAGGTATCTGTGGTAATAATTTCTGCTTCTGGTTCATCTTACATTTGTAGATACACCCTGTGGAAGATAGGGTATCTGACTAGTCTCAAGAAGGTGTTCCAGGTGAAACAATCATAACTTCTTCCTAGAGTATCCAAATTGAGTGGGACTAGTTTCATTGGATAGTGGACAGTCTATAGTATTTCGGGTATGAGTTTCATAATTTTATATCAATTATTTTTTATGGGGCATGCTATACAAGTGATATCTCATGGAAAGGCCAAAAATCAGCAAGTTGTGGGGAAGTTACGGTAAATTCCACTTGGCACATACAATTTTGATCAGAATTGTGGCATTGCAGAGAATAAATATCAGAGAACTACATAAAAGAAAGTTTCATACCCAGAAGGGCCAAAACTTGGGAGATACAACAAAATAAATATTTTCTAGTAGAACCAGCTCAAAATCAAGGTTCAAAAGTGATACTTGGCCAACATGCCACACCAAAAGGGAACTTCTACACCAAATACACCTCCAAACAATCCTAATTGGAGTCTTGATGAAGGTGAAGAAATGCATAGGGACTTAAAAGATATACAAAAGAAGATAGTAACAAAATATGAACTACAAGAGATGGAAGCTAAGTTGGAGGAAAAGATGGATGGTTTAAAAGAGGATATCATGGAAGTATTGAAAATTTTCGTAACAGAGAAGACACCTAAAAGTGAAAATGCATCCCATGAAATTCATGATGAGGACACAAGGAAGGTAAATCAAGAATGGAGAAACTCCAACTTTGGGTTGAAGACCAACCGTGTTCCTAAGATCAATATGAGGAAGTTTGATGGCAAGGAACCAATAACATGGATACTTCATATGGAGCAATTCTTTGATCTACATAATGTGCCACATACACAAAAGGTATGAATTGCTTCTTTATATTTAGAACCTAATCAATTTGTATGGTATCGATGGATTTTTTCTCGCAACTCACTCGTCACTTGGAAAATTTTCACGGAAGAAATGATAGCACACTATGAGGATACAAGGAGAAATACCTTCTTTAGCCAATTGATAAATCTGAAGCAAAATGGTTCAGTTACTAAGCACATTGAGAACTTCCAAAGATTGAATATAAACGTAACCGATATTCCATATGAGCACTTGATTGATGTATTCATAGGAAATTTAAAGGATAACATTCAACATGAGGTTCGCCTTTGGGAACCCAAATCATTGGAGAATGCATTTAAGGTGGCAAGAAATGTTGAAAGTAAAAATAT
>ML777210.1:5351-16519 GCA_009831015.1 Picea engelmannii | reverse complement strand
ATTTTAATTTTCAAGAACTTTTCATGAAATTTTCATTGGAAGGAAAAGAAATTGAGTTAAGAGATATCACAGGGAAACCCGGTAAGGTGATAAGCTCTAATGGCATGACAAAATTATTGAAAAAGGGGCATCAAGGCATTATTACACAACTATGCTCAATAGATGTTCAAACATCTAAGCCATCTTTTCCTCAATATCTCCAAGGGATCATTGATAAGCATTACAAAGTATTTAAAGATATTCCCAAAGTTCTTCCACCCACTCGAAATCATGATCATGAAATTCACCTAATTCCTGGGAGTGTTCCTCCTAACATCAGGCCATAAAGATACCCTTATGCCCATAAGAGTGAAATTGAGTGCATGGTTGAAGAAATTTTAGAGGCTGGCATTATTAGACCTAGCCAAAGTTCTTACTCTGCACCAGTGGTGATGGTATTCAAGAAAGATAGCTCATGGCATATGTTTCCAAATTATAGACATCTCAACAAGATCACTATTAAAGATAAGTTTCTCATTCCCATCATTGATGAATTGTTATATGAACTACATGGAGGAATCTATTTTACAAAATTGGATCTCCGTTCAGGGTATCATCATATCAGAATGAAGGAAGAAGATATCCCCAAAACAACATTCTGAACCAGTGAAGGCCATTATGAATTTTTGGTCATGCCTTTTGGCCTTACAAATGCACCTTCCACATTCCAATGGTTGATGAATTCCATTTTCAAGCCCTTCCTTCGAAAATTTGTGTTAGTGTTTTTTGATGATATACTAATCTATATCAAGTATTGGGAGCATCATGTACGACATGTTGACAAGGTGATACAACTACTAAAGGAGCAAAAACTATATGCCAAACCATCCATATGTTTCTTTGGAGTGAAGGAGGTAGAGTATTTGGGTCATATTGCATCTCATGAAGGTGTCAAGGTAGACCCTAACAATATTAAGGCCATGATGGACTGGTCGATTCCGAAAACATTGAAGAATCTTAGAGGATTTTTGGGTTTGACAAGTTACTACCACAAGTTTGTTTGGCACTATGTAAGAATAGAAGCACCTTTAACGGCATTAACTAAGAAGGATGCATTTTCATGGCCTCCAGAGGAAACTAAATATTTTGAACAACTTAAAGAGGTGATGTGCAAAGATCATGTCTTAACCACTCCAGACTTCACAAAAAACTTTATTATGGAATGTGATGCGTCGGGAAATGGAATTGGTGTTGTCCTAATGCAAGAAGGAAGGCCCCTGGCTTTTGAAAGTCAACCACTCAGGAGAAAGGACTTACACAAACCCATTTATGATAAGGAAATGATGGCAATACTACATGCATTGAAGAAATGGCATCCTTACCTAATAGGTAGGCACTTCAAGGTCAAAACAAATCATGATAGCCTTAAATACTTCTTGGAACAAAGACTATATTTAGAAGAACAACAAAAATGGGTAACCAAGATATTGGGTTATGATTTTGAAATCATCTATAAAAAGGGGAAGAAAAATGTTGTGTTAGATGCACTCTCAAGAAAGGATGAATATGTTGAGGCCTTTCTCTGTGTTATCTCGATCATCCAACCCAATTGGATAATAGAAGTAAGGGATGAATGGAAGAATGAAGAAAAAGTGTGCACTCTCATTCAAAGCTTGCAGCACGATTCTAGTGCATGAGATACATTTACATGGAAAAAAGATTCACTATGGTACAAAGGTCGCTTATATTTATGTAAGAACTCCCAACTCAAACAAAAGGTACTATTAGAATTTCACACCTCTCCAGTAGGAGGGCACTCAAGATTTTTGAAAACCTACCATAGAGTCAAGAAGGATTTTTTTGGGGATGGCCTTAAAACTAATGTTCAAAGGTTTGTGACATAATATGTGGTTTGCCAACAAAATAAGGTGGAAACAATTAAGACCCCGAGTATTTTACAACCATTAGCCATCCCAAGTCAGCGCTGGGAGGAGGTTTCCATGGATTTCATCATAGGGTTACCAAAGTATGAAGGAAAGAGTGTCATCATGGTGATTGTTGATAGACTGACCAATTATGAACACTTTTGTGCACTCTCTCATCCCTTCAAATTTAGTACAGTTTCCACCGCATTCATGGAAACATTTCAAAAGATACATGGCAACCCAAAGATTATTGTAAGTGACAGAGATCCCATCTTCACTAGACATTTTTGGACATAATTATTTTCTTGTTTGGGTACTCAATTGACTCATAGCTCATCCTATCATCCTCAATCTGATGGACAAACCGAGATAGTGAACAAATGTCTGGAAGGCTACCTTCGTTGCTTTGTCTCTAATAAACAAACACAATGGTTCAAATGGTTACCCTTGGCAGAATGGTGGTATAACACTTCCTTTCATATTGCAACAAAAATAACACCATTTATGGCACTTTATGGATACCGCCCTCCTTCCATCACTTCTTCTCTAAAAGAAAAATCTAAGGTTCAAGAAATGGAATATCACATCGAGAATCAACAACAAGTTCTCTGAATCTTAAAGGACAACCTGGCCATGGCACATAATCACATGAAAAAACAAGAAAATCAACATCGTAGTGAAATAAGTTTTGAAGTAGATTATTGGGTGTTTTTAAGACTACAACCATACAAACAGATGTCCCTCAAGCAAGCCCAGAAGGATAATAAATTATCACCAAAGTACTATGGCCCTTATAAGGTGTTGCAAAAGATTGGTACTATGGCATACAAGTTGGATTTGCCTGCATCTTCACGAGTACATCCAGTTTTCCATGTTTCATGCTTAAACAAGGTTATAGGCGACAAGATCCCAGTTCAAAATATATTTCCGGAGCTTAACGAGGAAGGAAAAATCATATTGGAGCCTGAACCCATCACTGACACAAGAATTCACCAGCTGAGGAATAGATCCATTTCAGAGTATCTCATTAAATGGAGGAAACTACCGACTGAATATTCCACTTGGGAAGATGAGTCTTTTATACAGAATTATCCAGAGTTACTCAAGTGTTGTGGACAACACTTGTCTCAAGGGGAGGGGAATGTTAATCCCTAATATTGTCTCATTGCCCCTTAATTGGGGCATATTACATTAGTAATGTTATTTTATTTATGTCGGATTTATTCCATTAGTTGTAATTATACCTCCTAGTCTCCTATATATACCAAGGAGACGTTTTCATTTGGAATCATCTTGTACTTGAAAATTTAAGTGGGGTAAAAGGAGGTTGCCCCCTCGAATAGGCTTATTATCTGAAATTATCTTGTTTTCAAGGCGTTGAGTACTTTTTCTGAGGTTTTTCTATGCTATATTGATATTTGGTTCTTAACACATTTTGTACCCAAAACCTGGCATCCAATGCAGGGTTTAATGTACCCTTTTTCGGTGACACCCAACCTTCATATATGAGTGTGGGTGCAAGGATGTTTTAATATTCTTCACTCATGGGACTATTTCCCCTTCTCCCGCCACCTCCTTCTATGAACATTGCTCATATCAACATGATTTCATCATTTTCTAGTGGATCCCTCAGGTTTTTTGATCCTTCGGTAGTACCCCGTCACGAGGACATTGAATTATATGGAGCATCCATACCTCTCACCCCAATTGATATTTCCTATCAAGCGATCCAATCAAAATTTGTTGACTCCATTTTGGATTCCTATCAGAATCTGGAGTCCCATCAATACCCAAAGCCCTCCTGCGCCATCACTCCTCTTCCATATTTAAACAAATTCCTAGATATTGAGCTTCAATACAAAGAAGATATCATGGAGGTCATGGATTCACCCTATAATCCATGGGAGGATTTGCACCATTGAACATATTTTTTTCCCAAGTTGGAAAAATTAGAGGTTGATATTAAAATTACTGTCTCCATTGATAATGTTCAGTGGTACCAATATTCCATTATGATTCATGATGTCTTTTCACAAGGGAACTTGGTGAATATTTTGAAAACTATACCCATTGACATTTCCCATAAGCTAGGTATCGTGGAACACATCCTGATAGATGCTAACTAATTTGTCCATAAATTGAACTTTATAGGACCTTATTTAAAAAAATTCATGATGTTTTTTCTTGTTCCTATGAAAGCTTGAGATTGACCCCCAGATTGTCGAACATGGAATTAAAACATACAACATACCCAATATGGTCTAGTAGAAGCTCCGTCGACTCAATCGAAAGAAAGTTGTTTCCATCAAGGTGGAGGCCCAAAAGATTCTTCATGCAAAATTTATCTATCCGATCCCCTTGAACAAATGGTTTTCCAACCTAATTCCGATCATTAAAAAATAAGTCCCTATTAGGCATGTGTCGATTATAGGGATTTGGATAAAGCTTGTCCAAATAATAATTATCCAACATTGTTCATTGAAAAAATTATTGATGAAGGTGTCAAGAGTGAAATATTCTCATTCATGGATGGTTTCTCTAGCTATAATCAAATCGAGATCGAAGTGGAAGATGAACACAATACTTCCTTAATTTTTCCTTCGGGTACTTTTACTTATCAAAATTTTCAATTTGGTCTTAAAAACATTGGAGCCACGTTCCGACGGGCCATGTATTACATGTTTCATGAAAACAAATAATTATATATGAATACTTGGATGATTTGGTTTCTCGTTCCAAGTGTTGTGAGGATCATGTTGATAATTTTCATGTCATTTTCACCCAATGTTGATACTATAATATCCATTTGAGCCCACATAAATTCATCTTTTGTGTGGTGTATGGGAGATTTCTAAGCTTCATCATTTCCAGTTATGGGATTATGGTTGATCCCTTGAGGGTTGAGCCTTTTCCAAGAAGATGATGTGAAATGAGAGAATATCATTTACCATCTTAGTAATTTATTGGATGGTCCTGAGCTTCTATACTCTCATGTTGAGAAGTTGGCCTTCGCAACAGTGCATGTTTTTGAATCAACATTTACGAAATTATATCCTCATGAAAAATAAAAATTTTATTTTTGATGCTAACCCAATCACCCTCAACTGTCATATCATTGGGGGAAAATACTCAAAGTGGATTGTTATCCTTCAATAGTTTGACTTGGAGTTTGTTTCCTCCAAGTCTAATAAATTTTTGGAATTTGGAGAGTTGATGTCTTAAATTCCTTGATTTGATGTTGAACCCATGGTTAATGACTCATTTCTTGATGAATTTTTATTCCTCATTAACTCATGTGATCCTTGGTATGGAAATGTCTTGGTCTACCTCCATAACTACTATTTTCATGCTCATGTTTCCCATGATGAATGACGTCACATAAGAAATCAAGTTAGACACTACATAATTTTGGATGATACCCTTTATCACCAAGGGGTAAATTATATTCTACATCATTTCCTTATCCATGAGGAAGATGAAATAGTTCTGAATGAATGCCATACTAGAGAATTTGGTGGTCATCTCTATGGGTTGGCCACTGCCTAGAATATATTGCGCGTTGGATACCTCTAGCCTATGATCTTCAAATATTGAATGAATGCGGTTCAAAAATGTCATTCTTGTCAAATCTCCATCTGTAGGATGTGTGCTCACCCTTCTCTGCTTCATTCTTTGGTGACCATCGTTCACTTTTCCAAATGGGGAATCCATCTCATGACATGTAAGCCTACCTCAGTTAATGGCCATGGCTACATCATCATGGTTGTTGACTACTTCCCTAAATGGGACGAGGCCTTGCCTACCTTTTCTGATGATATCACCATAGATTCTTTATCCATTTTCAATCACATTATCACTAGGTTCAATGTTCTTAAGAGCATAGTGACGGACCATGGGTCCCAATTTTGTAACTATATGATGACCAAATTAGGTGCCAAGTTGGGTTTTCTCCATGAGAAATTGAAACCCTATTATCCTCAAGCCAATGACCAAGTAGAATCCATCACTCATGTCCTAAATACCATGATCCAGAGGGTGTTGTGGAAACAAAAAACTAATTGGCATATCATGTTGTTTTCGACATTATGGGCTTACCATAGATCAACTAAATTTGCCACCCAGTTCACACCATTCCAACTCATTTATGGTATGGAGGAAATTATTCCGATTGAATGTGAAATCCTATCATTGAATATTGTTGTAGAACTATTGTTGAACACCTCCACTGAAGAGGAGTGTCTCTTGTACTTGGCCCATCTTAATTAAAAACATCGTGATTCCACCTTGGCCAATGAAACTCATAATAAATACATCAAATCCCAATGTGATAAGTCTGCTTGTCCTTGTATCTTTTTAGAGGGTGGATTAGTCTTGGTTTATGATCAGGACCATGATATGTTAGGAATAGGTAAGTTAGAACCCCTTTGTAATGGTCCCTACAATTTTAGACGTGTCATGAAAAGAGGGGCCCATGAGATGGTTGACTATGATGGAAATATCATTTTGGAGCCTCACAATGGGATCTACCTTAAAAAGTATTATGCTTATGTCATTCACCAATGTGATTCTTTTTACATAAGTGTGTTTTGGTTTTGGAGTGTTGTTGATTTCATTGTGTGTATGTTGAATGTATTGGTTGATTGCTTATCATGATTTATGATTCATTTGAAAATGTCATCGTCCACCTTAGTCTACATGGGATATGATGATGGTTCTAGTCGTAGTACCCAGAATATAGTTTCCATCACTTCGGTGATATTCTCTCCCACTGATGAGATGGTGATTTCATGGGGTGTCTACCTTGGTCTTGCAACCAATAACATCACAGAATATAGTGTTGTCATTGAACTTTTGTTCAAGGTTGTCGCCTTGGCATTCATTTTTTAGTTGTCAGGATGGAATCTCGTATTGCAGTTTCATAGTTGAATCCTACATATAGTGTTAGTTTAATGTAATAGATGTAATATAATATGAATAAACAAGAATAATCAACATGTGTCAATGGAACAACAAAATATTGAGAAGATAAATACCATAAATAATACCTTTATTCAAAGAAAAAATGTTCACTTGCCCCTTTGAGGAGGAAACCTCCAACAGAGCAGAGCTCTATTATAATAATTCTCAAGACAAGATTTATTATGCATCGTACTCTTATTTATACTAATTATATTTTCTAAATAAAGTTCTAGACGAATATATTTCTAGAGGCATAAGCTTTTATCATGTATTCTTACAATGACTTGTTCACATTTGTTAAATAGGCCTTACTAACTAATGTCGGTCTTTATTACATAGAAAATATATTTATTCCTTATTAAATAATGTCATCCTTTATTAAATGGAAAATATATTTATGCCTTATTAACTAATGTCGACCTTTATTACATGGAAAATATATTTATTCCTTATTAACTAATTTTGACCTGTATTACATGGAAATCATATTATTCTATCTATGTGAGGGGTTAGATCCCTAAAATTCCCCCCCCCCTTGAAAAAGAGCCTTGTCGTCAAGGATTAAGATAAGTAATTTTTTACAGAATGGTAGTTGGTTCCCAGGTGGTATCTTCTGGTGGAGTTTCCTTCCAGTGAACCAAAACTTCCTGGGTAGTGCCCTAATGGAGATGATGCTCTTGTTGGTCCAATATTGTTTGTGTCTACAACCAAATGGAACTATCATCATCCAACTCTCGTAGGTTGGTCCATGTGTGTATTTTATGCGAATCACTTTATTCAGGAACGAGACATGAAAAGCAATATTTAGCTTGAAGTGACTGGGAAAAGCTAACGGATATGCCACTATCCCCACACGTTTGAGAATAATATAAGGACCATAAAACTTTGGTGCAATTTTCTGACATTGTTGGGATTTGATTGAAGTATACTTGTATGGATGGAGACGGAGAAACACATGATCCCCTTTAGAAAATTTATGTTCAAAATGACCTTGATCTACTTGTTTCTTCATGAAGTTTTGAGCCATTGCCAAAAAAAAATTGAGTGTACAGAGAATGGTCATGTTGATGGTAAGATTGCAGTCAACCTACCAAACCTTGGAGACACCAAGCATGTATGGGAGAAACAATGGGGGATTTTATCCATAGACTGCTTCAAAAGGATTCATTTTAGTGGTATTATGGTAAAAGGTGTTGTACTACCATTTATCGATGGGTAGCCACGAAAACCATTGATGTTGTTTGTTAGATGCAAAACACCTCAAATATGTTTCCAAACACTTGTTGATCACTTTCATTTGGCCATCATTATGGGGATGATAGGTTGTGTTGAGATGCAATTGAGTTCCTTGGATCCTAAATAATTATTTCCATCAATAGCTGGTAAAAGTGGGATCACGATCAGAAACAATAGAATCATGCATTTCACGGAGTTTGAAGATATTATCCATAAAATTTTGAGCCACTGTGCATGTTGTGAATGGGTGTCGAAGAGCACAAAAATGAGAATATTTGAAAAAAAAATCCAATACCACCATCATGAATGACTTATTTCCCTATTTGGGTAAGCCAACAATGAAATCCATAAAAAAATCTGTCTGAATAGTAGGTGAAAGAGGAACTGGTTCGAGTGTACCAGGAAGTTTGACAGTCTCACCCTTATTGCATTGACATGTATCACATTCGACCACAAAGGTACAAATTTCATGTTTCATACCATCTAAGAAGAAATATTGGTTGACCCATTCATAAGTTTTGGTAAAACCAGAATGGACCACTGTAGGTGAAGCATGAAACTCAGAGAGCACCTTGGATTTAAGGGATGGTTTTTTTCTTAAATAAAATTGAACTTTATATAAAAACGCTTCATTGTGCCAAGATTACCCTGGAGCATATTGGGGATCCTATCGAATTTTTTGGATTAGGATGGGAATTTTGGGGTCTTGCAACCATTTCTATCGAAAAACTTGAAGTGAATCGAAAACAATGAATCAGAGGGAAAAGAGGGACCCGTCTTCTTCATATGTCTAGGAAATAACATCATCCACCATATTTTATTTTCCCTTCTTGTAAACAATGTCATAATCATATCCAAACAGCTTGGTCACCCATTCGTTTTTCTCTGGGGATCAATTTTTTTGTTATAGGAAGTACATGAGGCTTTGATGATCCATTTTAATTTGGAAGCATTGTCCCAGTAGATAAGGGAACTGGAGATCTAGTGCATGCAAAATATCCAACATTTCTTTTTCATAAATCAATTGGCCCAAATGTTGGTCCAACAACTCTTTTCTATTGAAATCCAAAGGTCTTCCATATTGCATGAGGATTTCCCCAAATCCTCACCTTAATGCATCACATTCTATAACAAAGGTCTTGGTGAGGTCATTCATTTTTAGAATAAAAGAGATGTGCTCATTTTTCCACAAATAATATAGCAATATTGTCACCCAACCATAGGCACACAAACACCCCTGATCACCTTTAACCTTAACAGAAAAAATAATTCTGGAAGCAGATCTTAAAACCAATATCCAACCAAGGTAGCATATCTCTCTCCAAGGCTATCATACCAAAAAAAAAGTCCAAACCATAACCAAATCAGAAAGTCCAAACCATAACAAAAGACCAAAATCCCAGTTGTCGTAGTTGCAACTGCACTCCCTCTCCAAACTTGCGCACCACTAGTATTTATGCAGTTCTGAGAGTGTGAATGACAAATGATCTATAATGCCCTCTTATTTATAGTGATATTTTTCACCTTTCCAAGATGAATTCTTCTTTTATAGGTTAACACTTAAATATTAATTATTTTATTGAGACGATGATGTAGGAGCATCGTAAACAACCAGCCAAGCGAGCATGAAGGAAAAAGACAGATGGAGGAGCGCAACACACCTTTTACACATTTTGAAATATTTTTGAAAGATTAAGAAGCATATATTAATGTAGTAGCTATAAGTGTACTTTCATTTATATCTGGTTGTTGTAAACAGATCGCGAGCGATTTGCTCTCATCTGTCAATGTAATAGGCATTTAAGACCGGTTAATGAAAGTAGGTAGATTTGAATGATAGATTAGACAGTTTTAGGAGCAGGAGGGAAAACGGAATATAGACACTCTTATCTTTGTATCATTAGATCATTGTAACATTAGCATAGAGCAAAAGAAGAAGGAAGTTGTAGCAAAAAGTTGTAGAGAAGAACCCATGTACAAAAGATTTGAATTAATATATGAAGATTTGAATCAGACTCATGGTGTTATGATGTTTTCTGTGTATACATGTTGAATGGTATGCCTATAGTTGTTTTACTCTCTCTGTTATGCATTTTATTTAATACTGTGTTGAATGTATGATTTCATGTTGAATGTCTGAAGTCTGAGAGAGAGAGAATGATTTTCAATTGTTTCTCTTCACGAGTGAGAGAGAGTTCCTGCAAGGAGTGCGTTGACGAAGGTTCATAGTTTATCTCTGAAAGATTAGGAGGGATACCATTGTTCTCATCCCAGCAGAAGTGAAAGTGAAGCAAAGGAGCCATGCAAGGTGTGCACAGTCTAGCTGAGTCCTTAGAAGTTATTAACTAAGGTGGAAGAGAGAAAGACTGTTGTTGTAGAAGGTGCATAGAGTCGAGAGTTCAAATACGCAGAAGTATTTGAAGGTCTGCCGCAAGGAGTGCGAGTAGAGCCCTTTGAGAGACTTTAGTTCACAAGTGAAATCTCAGAAGCGGTAGCACCTTTGAAGTGTTAGAAGGAAGACGGGAAGTAGAATCTTCGTGCAGAAGTTAAGTCCCATAAAAAGAACACCAAGATAGTTTTGGGCCAAAGGTTCTTGGGGAAGAAGTGGAGCGGTCAGAATTCACCGAGGAGAACTCCCGAAGTCGTGAGGACCGTAGTGTTATACACATTTTTGGTTATCGAGATGATATTATGATTATGTCATGATAATGGAAGATCAAACTCTTCATTAAGGACTTTTTCCTGAAGAAGGTTACACTTGTCATTTTCTCAAAAATCATATTTTGAAAATAGTTCGCAGGCTGCATATATACTCTCCTGCGAATATCCTTCATTTCCGCAGGCTGCATTTAGCTTGACTGCGAAATTTCCACACTGTGTCAATGGTTAGGGTGCGGACATGTTTCTAAAGGAGGAAATGAATAAGTTCTCGATCCTTATAGAAGGAATCTTCTAGAAGGGTGAGTTGGAGTTCGAATGGTTGGCAAAATACTGACTTTCCAGATATCTTGGGATCATTCCCTATCCAAGTAACTAATCAATATTCTCCTATATATTGAGGAGATTACT
>ML777209.1:1614482-1645249 GCA_009831015.1 Picea engelmannii | reverse complement strand
AGAGTGGGCGGAATATAACCTTGGAGCTCATTATGACGCAGGACAAGCATCTTTAAGCGAAAGAGGGTTCCCAATTGATAGGGAATGTGACCGTGGAAACTGTTATTGCTAAGGTCGAGAACTCTAAGAAAGGAGAGATTGCCGAGAAGAGGAGAGATGGTACCTTGTAATTCCAGGCCTGAAACGTTGAGAGAAACCACTCTTGGTCTGCGGCGACTGCATGTGATGCCTGTCCAGTTGCAGAAGGAAACATTTGGTTTCCAAGTAGTGGATAGCGGAGAAGGAGTAATTGCAGACATGAATCCCAGCAGAGCCTCGTGATCAGAAGCATTGCTGAGATGAGGATGGCGAGGATGAACAGTGGAGAACACAAAAGGGATGCCAAGGATGATCGAATAAAAGAAGATTAGAAATATCGTCATTTCCATCTCCTGCTATGCCAAAAACCATAAAACAATCGCTGCTATGCTATATGAGAGATCTTATTTACTTTATAGAAACTTGATTCATTTTTAATCACATATAAATGTTTTGTATATTTTTTTGGGTGATGATAATTTTAAAATAGTTACCTTACTAATTACTACCACAGCAGTAAAATAGTTACTGGTGAACGCTGAAAGGTTGAGAAAATGAAATGAATATATTAAATTTAATTATCTATTAACAAATAAACGGTTGGGTTTCATTTATTTGGTGTTAATATTTTAATTTATGTTAATCACTTACTTGGCAATCAGTTAGCTATCAAAATAATTGCCTTTCGACGTAATTATTGATTATTAGAAAATTACAGACAAGAGAATAATTATTAAGTCCCCTTAATAATTACAGACAAGAGAATAAAATCTTAAAATTGCCACCTCACGTTAACTTTGATATCTCTTTCACATCAACTGAACCACTTTGAATATGAAAAATATAAAATCTTAAAATAGTCAAAGTTTGATATCAATTTCACCTCAACTGAACCGCTTTGAATATTAAAAATTTAAAATCTTTAAATAGTCGAAGTTTGATATCTATTTCACCTCAACTGAACCACTTTGACTATTAAAAATATAAAATCTTAAAATAGTTTTCAGCTCAACTGAACCACTTTGAATATTAAAAATATAAAATCTTTTTGAATATTAAAAATATAAAATCTTAAAATAGTCAAGTCACGTTAAGTTTGATATTTCTTCCACCGGAATTAATGAGATTCTCTGAATATGAAAGCAGTGTTTGAATATGGAATGGGCAATAATTAAAACGTTGTTTGAATAATGGAGAGGACTTTAACCACCATTCACGCGGTGCACATCTGAGATATCACCTCAACTTCACCATGAAAACATCATCTTTGAACTTTGAATATTAGAAATAGAAAATCTTAAAATTTAAAAAAATTATTATTTATTTAACTATTTTATGTTAACCAACAATTTAAAGACGCTGATCTATATTAACAGTATCTTTATTTTGAATGTGGTTTTTTTTAACTATTTACTATTAATACTTAAAAATAATTATTAATGTATTTAATTTTTATTAAATATTAATAGTATAAATGTATTTAATTTATATTAATTTTTAAAAGGAGTAGATATACATTGTTTAATGTTTAAATATAACTAGCATATCTTGGAAGTGGGGAAATGGAATGCTTAAAAAAACTAGCATATGTTTCTTTGACAATGTTAATTTTATCAATGTGCACCATTCTACTATCTTTGCTTAATTCGGTGAGAGTATTGAAATATTTGAATCATAAGAAACCAAAATCATTTATTCAAATGACTCATTAGTCTATTAAAAGTGCAAAGTAATTATCATTAATTCATAGCATGAGAAAAAAAAGCCATATGGGAACGATACAGCTACACCAAGCATGTTTTTAAGTTTTTCAAATTTGTCTCTACTCAAAGATTTGTGGAGAATATTAGTCACTCAATCCTAAGTGGCACAAGAGATTAGCTTGGTATCCTCATCTTGTACCAACTATGTGATGTGATGTTGATGAACTTAAATATGCTTGGTTCAACATGAAAAACCCGATTCTTGGTTGATTTGATTACTTTCTGATTGTTACAAAGTAGGGGAGTTTGTTTATGCTCCAACTTGAGCTTATCAACAATCCTTGTAAGCCATATGGATTCACTTGAAGCACGAGTTGTTGTTTTTTAATCTGCTTCTGTACAAAACAAGGCCATAGTGGTTTTTTTTCTACCCCACAAGATAGCACATGAACGTGCATTTAATGCATAACCTATAGTTGTTTTTTTTGTTGTCCAAGTACATGTCCACTCATAATCAGTGAAGCCAACCTACCTTAAACTATCATTCCTTACAAAATCTAGACCTAAGTACAAAGTTCCTTTAACATATATGAGGATCCTCTTCACAATTTTGCTCAAGTTTTGGATAAGCGGTAAGCCAAGAAACATTACTCTCAAGACAACTTTCAGTTTTTTTCTGCAATAGGGAGGGATACAAAAGTTTCAAATATGTTCAATGCTCATTTCTTCTTGGATTTGTTAGAAATTTCATAATAGTGGTTTTTAAATATATGGGTCCAGATCATCGGCAGAGGTCCAAATAAAGCTGAAATTCTTGGAGTCCAGAAAGCAGGAAAAAAAATAACCCATGAAGGAACGGAATAAATCCAAAGGGGTTTGGAATGGAGATGCTAAAATAGGGCAAAATCCATTATTTCGGACCACTTTTGGGGGAATTTTGGGGTTTTCAGAGGAAAAGGGTATGCAGATGGAAAATCTAGAGAATTCGATTTACCCAAATTTTTGTATACTCATCAATCCAGACAATTTTGGTTTAGTAAAAAAATTCCAGAAGTACATTGTTTGGCAGATAGCATGTTTGGCTAAAAATTCCAAGTCTGGAAGATGGGGTGAAAAAGGACAAAGTTGTCATTTCAAGATTATTGTAGTTTTTTAATAGAGCATCAAAATGACAATTTGAGGGTTGTTATGAGTTCCTTATCATAATTTGTATCTATGCCTCATACAAAAGTTTCTTTGGTTCCTGACATATTTACTTCTACAAGTGGCAGAAGTTGGTATTTGAGATTATTTGCACCAAAATGAAAATTGTATAAAATAGGGCAAATTAAAAATATTCAGATGGCCATAACTTTCTGCTCTCAACTCAAAATTGAGAAAGAAAGTAGTCGTTGGAAATATCTTCCAGAGAAGAATCCAAATATCAACCCATAAAATTGGTTTGGGAAACATAAGTTACAGTCAATGCAAAAGAAGATGATTGATGGCATTAAAGAGCAAAAAAAAAACATATGAATTGTTTTGCAAATATCAACCCGGAAAATTGGTTTGGGAAACATAAGTTATAGTCAATGAAAAAGAATATGATTGATGGCATTAAAGAGCAAAAAAAAAACTTATGAATTGTTTTCCATAATTGCGTATGTATATTTTTTTCTAACAAAAATGCATTTGCATGCACATTTTCTTACAGACTTTCAAGGTACAAGAAGGAACTTTGGTTCCTATATGAAAACCACATCCATGGAAGATACCCAAGGGTCCTAAAATCATGGAGAGGAATTCATAGGGGTACATGTCAGAATGGGAAATGTTGAGACTGAATCTAATGAAAGAAGAGAGAGGCAAAAGCATGTGACTATGAGAATCCTGCAGAGAGAAGTGCATAGTTATAGGGTAGATAATGAAAAGATTATGAAGGATCAAGGAGAGATGTTTCAGAGCTTGAACATGTTGCAGAAGCAAATTAATAAATACTCTGGCACAAAGCATGCAGTTATTGCTAGACAAGTGACATCATCCAGATCCCATAACAGAAGGGATGAGCCTGGAAATGTCAAGAAGCAAAGGATAATGAGTAGACACCATCGTTCCCCAGAGAAATCTACTAGGAGAGCTCATGCAATTTTAGGTCCAAGGAATAGCCCAAGTGTGTCCCCTATGGGGAGAAAAAGGAGAAGGCTAAAGGGAGACATCTTGCAAGGTGAATTATGGAAAATCAAGCCATCAACTTTTAGTGGTGAGCATAGGAAGGGTGAAGAGGTTGAGGCATGGATTTTAGAAATGAAGACATATTTTCAGTTGCATGATTATCCCTTCGGGGTAGAAACAAGAATTTCAACCTACCACTTGCAAGGAAAGGAAACCATGTGGTGGGATTGTCTTAAGCAAGCAAAACACCTTGATGAGAGGAAGGTCTCATGGAGGCATTTCAAGGGATATTTCCAAAAGAAATACTTGTCGGAGCATTACTATGAGAGGAAGATGAAAGAGTTCTTTGAACTAAATTTGGAAAGCATGACAATGGACGAGTATGAGAAGAGGTTCTTTGAGTTGTTGAAGTATGTGGACTTCATAAAGGATGAGAAGGTAAAAATCCAAAGGTTTCAAAGTGTGTTACCCTCTTTCTACAGTGATAAGATATAATATGATAACCCTAAAACTTTGGATGAGGCCATAAAGAGAGAAAAACATCGCTATGAGCATAGCAGAGGGAGGTCAGTCTTCCAAAATACTTGGAGTGAAAAGGTCAAAGGAAAGAAAGAGAAAAGGTAGAAAGGATTTTAGCCACCCTTTTTCAAGAACAACTCCCAAGAAAATCAGCAAGGACAATCAACCCAAAATGAGCATAAGACAGCTAATTGATTTGGGAAAAGGCCAAGGAAACGTCCTATACAATGTTGGTAATGTGAGGAAAATCACTTATATAGGGACTGCCCTCACAAAGGTGAAATAATGAGGATTTTCCACAACATTCAAGAGACTAAAATGGTTGAAGATATAGGAGAAATCATGTCAAGGATTTATGCATCCTTGAACAACAAGCAAGCAGAGTATCAATCGCCCATGATTGAAGTGGAAGGTAAGATTGATACCATCCCTTAGAAATTTTAATTGATTCTGGAGCTATTCATAGTTGCATAAACTCTAACATTGTTGAAAGATTTCACTTGCAAAGGAGTAAGCATAAGAAATCTTGGTTAGTTCAGTTAGCCACAGGGGCTAAGAGAAAGATCAATGAGTTGGTTAAAGATTGTCCAATAGACATGAATGGACTCAATACAAAGGTAGATATCAACATCATACCATTGGGTTCATATGATTTTCTAATTAGCATGGATTGGTTGGAAAAACACCATATTGTCCTAAATTGTTACAACAAGACAATAATTTGTCTTGATGAGGAAGGGCAGTAAGAAAAGATTCAAGGCATTCCAATATTTGTAGTAGTTAGAGAAATATCATCCATGCACTTGAAAAAGTGTTTCAGGAAAGGATGTCGAATTTTTGCATCCCATATCAAAGAGGAAACCAAAGATAAAGTGGCAATTATTGAAGACCATCCAGTCTTGAAATATTTTGAAGATGTTTTTGGATAAATCTGATGATTTCAACCCAAGAGAGACATTAATTTCTCTATTGATTTGGTACTAGGCGTTGCCCTAGTTTCGAATACACCTTACAGAATGGGCACACCAGAATTAAAATATTTGCAAATGTAGCTTGAAGAGTTGTTAAAGAATGGGTATATACGCCCAAGTGTGTCACCTTGGGGAGCCCCAATTATTTTTGTGAAAAACAAAGATGGAACATTAAGGCTATGTATTGATATTAGGCAGTAGAATAAAGTCACAATAAAGAACAGATATCATTTGCCAAAGATTGATGATATTTTTGATTAGCTGAACAGTGCAAGAATATTTTCCAAGATTGACTTGAGATCAAGTTATCATCGAGTGAGGATAAAAGAAGAGGAAATCAGTAAAATGACGTTCAGAACAAGATATGGGCATTATGAATTTACAGTAGTGTCATTTGGGATATCAAATGCCCCAGTTATTTTTTATGTGCCTAATGAATGGAGTTTTCAAGGAATACATGGACAAGTTCGTAATTGTTTTCTTGGATGATATTCTAATCTAGTCCAAGACAAAAGAAGACCATAAGAATCATTTGAGAATGGTGTTGCAAGTTTTGAGAGAACATAAGTTGTATGCCAAGTCAAGTAAGTGCATATTTTATCAAAAGAAGATTCACTACTTGGGGCATATTATTTCAACAGATGGGATAGTAGTTGATCATGATAAAATAGAGGCCATTAGAGGATGGTCAGCACCAAGAAATGTCATAGACGTCAGATATTTCATGGGTCTTGTGGGTTATTATCGAAGGTTCATAAAGGTGTTTTCAAAGATTTCAAGCCCAATCACTTCTTTGCAAAAGAAGTGAGTGAAATTTGAATGGACTCCCAAATGTGAAGAAATTTTTCAACAGTTGAAAGATATTTGACAAGTGCACCAATATTAAAGATTGCATACCCAAATGAAGACTTTGTAGCGTGAACAGATGCATGAAAGGGTGGGCTCAACGGAGTCCTTAGTCAAAAGGATCATGTGGTATGCTATAAGTCCCAGAAATTAAAGGAGCGTGAAAGGAATTATGCTACTCATGACTTGGAGTTGGAAGCAATTGTTCATGCACTAAAAATGTGGAGACATTACCTCATGGGAAGAAGATTTGAGTTAAGAACATACCACTTTGGTCTGAAGCATTTGTTTGGACAACCAATATTAAATGTCAATAAAACTAGATAGTTGGAATTTATGAGTGAATATGAATTTGAAATCAAGCATATCAAAGGAAAGGAAAATCAAGTCGTTGATGCACTCAACATAAGAACACATGTAATGCACATCTCAGTGATTAGTATGTTCAACACATATTTTGTTGAGATTTGGGTACCTTAGAAAGTGGTCCCCTTGTGTTTGTGAGCTTCTAAACACATGAAGGAAGTACTTTGTACCTTGTACTATGTACTTTATGTCTAATTTCGCTTTGACTTAGGAGATTTAAGTCAAAAGTGAAATTTGGTCATTTTAGCCTAAAGTGACAATTAATTCACAAAGTGGGTGAATTAATAGACATAAAGTGAAATTATGGAAACTTAAGTAAAGTGGGTTTTTGAGTGAGATTTTGTTTGAGTGATCTCAACCATTGATTAGGGATCAGATGAGATGATCTCATCCACCCAATATTTAGGTTTCCTTATGCATCCTAAAGGAGGGTGCAAGAGGCCAAGGAGAGTCCATTCACTCATTTGTTCACTCCAAGAGTTTGAGAAAGAGAAAGAGGATGAGGTTTTAGGCATTGGGAGAGGAAAGCTTCGATGACTCCTTTCATGGAGATAGACAGCAGGCTTAGTGCTCAGTTTATTTAGTGGGGAGCGTCTACATCTGAGGAGGGCGCACTTGAGGAGGAGGGTGCATCAGCAGTGGGGAGGTCTTAGAGTTTTCATATTGCAGTGAGGTTTGTTTCAGAGGGAAGATACTCATCAGTATCAGAGTATTGTGGAGGGTTTTCTAGATCAGAGCTTCCAGTTGGCATCTGGCTTCATTTCAGTGTTTTTGGTAGCATTTATGAGGGGCGCACCATCCTAGGGTGCTCTTCCTTCTTTTGGACTTGTGTTTCATATTGGATCAATATTCTATTGTATCAGTTTCATCTATATTTCATACTTGTTGTATTCCACCATCTATTTTCCTCATATATAGACATATATTCCAAACTAGTTTTCCCCGGGGGGGTTTTATCCAGGGTCATGTTGACCAAAAATACATGTGTTCAATTTCATGTGTATTAGAGTGTAGAACTACTGTATTTTCAACTACAAAGATATCTAGGTGTGTTACATTTATTTTAGTATACATGTGCTAACCCTTGGTGACTAAAACTACATGCTAGAGCACCTAAAATTGTGAATGTAACTGTAACAAATCAGCAAGAAGTTCATGAATTGTTGGTTGTCCTAAAATAGAAGAAAAACCTTCATTGATAGTTGAAACTTAGATCCAACTTGAGGTCAAATACATACCTAGTTGGTAGCTTGATAGGACCTGGAAAATATTCATGGTATCAGAGATGAGGTGGTTGAGTTTTGAGTATTTTGGACAGCATATGAGTTGGTTGTTATATACATCTTCTTGGCAGATTTTTGTGGATAGACATTGACAGTTTTCAGTGGTTTCTTGTGGGCATATTTTTGTAGAGGATAGTTGAGAAGTTTTGGACAATTTTCATCAGTCTCTTTTCACACCTAGGGGGTAAGAGTGAGGATGATTTGACTCGACCTCTTTTCACACCTATATTGTTAGGAGTGAGGTTAGATTTCGCTTGCCTCTTTTCACACCTGTGTTGACAGGAGTAAGGCATCATTCCTTTGCAGTTTGAGCATCAGTTGGAGTGTAGTTTGGCAAACATGTCAGCATCTCAGAGGCATGTTGAGGACAGGCTAGCTGGGGCTACAAATTGGTCGCCTTGGAAGGAGAGGATGTTATTTTTCTTAGAGGACCTCGAACTATGGGACATAGTTGAGGCACATGTTCCTGTTATTCATGTTATTGCTCCCATCTTGATGGTAGATTTCAGAAAGAGAAACAACAAGGCAAAGACGACCAATTGTGATGCAATGCAGGATCATATCATTCCCCACTTGACTGGGAAGACTTATGCATATGAGATGTGGGCATCTCTATGCAAGTTGTATGAGAGCTCTAATGAGAATCGGAATTTGGTTCGTCATGATTGATTGAGGTGCATTCACATGCTTCTTGGTAGATACACCCAGATCAGAGATGAGCTTGGAGTCGTCGGAGAGGTGGTGAACCGCAACTCTATGGTGAGGAAAACTTTTAACAACTTTACCAAACCTTGGGGTCCATTCATTCACGGCATTGTTTCCAAGGAGTTTATGCCTACATAGGAGAGGATGTGGGATGACTTCGTCCAGCAGGAGACTAGACTTGTAGCAGAGGCCTCTGGACAACAGCAACAACAATAGTCAGGTTAGGGTGATGAGGATCTTGCTCTTTGGACAAACGGAAAGAAGAAGAATGGTCGGGGAGGTTGGTATGGTCCCAAGTCTAGTACCCCACCACAGGGAGGAGAGAGCAGCAGTGGGATGAAGAGATACATGAGCACAGTGAGATGATTTTCTTGTGGAGAGATGAGTCACTATGCAGGACACTGTCCCAAGAAGAAGAAGCAGCAGGATGTGTCAACAACGACAGCAAAGGAGATAGAGTTCAATGAGAAGTTTCTGAGAGAGTGTGCATTTGTGACCACTTTGTATGTTGTTACGCCATCCAACATTAGATGGGGAGATAGAGTTGAGGAGGACCGACTGACTCATAGCATTGATTTAGAGGGATATCAGAATCAGTTTCCTTGGACATCTTCAGAGAGGGTGATTGGTCCACCCATGATAGCTTCAGTTTCAGAGTTGTCGAGCAGATAGAGAGTTGGTGCTACAACTTTAGAGCATCAGAGGTTGATGAGTAGGAGTGGCAGAGCACCATGGAGGCTTGATCCTCACTTGGCTACAGAGGCGGGTAGATTAGGTTCTGGATCCACTTCAGGTGGAAGCTACTTGGCGAGAGGCCAAGTTGAGGATCTTGGTGAGATGTCGAGATCCAGGTACTCTTGGTGAGATACCAAGAGGGGGGGACTCTTGGTGAGATGCCAAGAAAATGACTCTTGGTGAGATGCAAAGAGTAGTGACCGTTGGCGATATGCCAGGAGGTAGAAATCCTTGGTGGGAGACCAAGGTGGAGATTTTTGGTGTGATGCCAAGATCTAAATGATCTTGGATAGGTGGAGAGACACTTCCATCTATAGATCATGCAGATTGAGAAGATCTATGTCAGACTACTTTCATTGATCAGGGTACATCCATACTCACCGAGTATATTTCAGGAGGCAACCATGTCCACTATAGGGATGATATTGGTGGTGATGGGAACTTTCCTTGGTAAGAGGGAGTGTTGAGATTTGGGTACCTTGGAAAGTGGTCCCCTTGTTTTTGTGAGATTCTAAACACATGAGGGAAGTATTGTGTACCTTGTACTATGTACTTTATGTCTAATTTCACTTTGACTTAGGAGATTTAAGTCAAAAGTGAAATTTGGTCATTTTAGCCTAAAGTGACAATTAATTCACAAAGTGGGTGAATTAATAGACATAAAGTGAAACTATGGAAACTTAAGTAAAGTTGGTTTTTGAGTGAGATTCCTTTTGAGTGATCTCAGCCATTGATTAGGGATCAGATGAGATGATCTCATCCACCCAATATTTAGGTTTTCTTATGCATCATAAAGGAGGGTGCAAGAGGCCAACGAGAGGCCATTCACTCATTTTTTCACTCCAACAGTTTGAGAGAGAGCAAGAGGATGAGGTTTCAGGCATTTAGAGAGGAAATCTTGGGCACCTCCGTGCATGGAGATAGCCAACAGGATTAATGCCCATTTTATTTAGTGGGGAGCGTCTACATCTGAGGAGGGTGCATCAACAGTGGGGAGGTCTTAGAGTTGTTAGATTGCAGTGAGGTTTGTTTCATAGGGAGGTTACTCATCAGTATCAGAGTACTGTGGAGGGGTTTCTAGATCAAAGCTTCTAGCTGGCATCTAGCTTCATTTTAGTGGTCTTGGCAGCATTTTTGAGGGGCACACCATCCTAAGGCACTCTTCCTTCTTTTGGACTAGTGTTTCAGCTTGGATCAAGCTTCTACTGTATTTGTTTCATCTATATTTTTTACTTGTTGTATTCCACCATCTATTTTCCTCATATATAGACATATATTCGAAATTGGTTTTCCCTAGGGGGGGTTTATCCAGGGTCATGTTGACCAAAAATACATGTGTTCAATTTCATGTGTGTTAGAGTGTAGAACTACTGTATTTTCAGTTATAAATATCTCTAGGTGTCTTACATTTATTTTAGTATTCATGTGCTAACCCTTGGTGACTAAAACTACATGTTAGAGCACCTAAATTTGTGAATGTAACCGTAACAAATCAGCAAGAAGTTCATGAACTGTTGGTTTTCCTAAAATAGCAGCAAAACCTTCATTGATAGTTGAAACTTAGAGCCAACTTGAGGTCAAAGACATACCTAGTTGGCAGCTTGATAGGACCTCGAAAATCTTCATTTAAATGACAAAATTTTAGAGGCTGCAAATTCATATCAACAATATCTAAAAATAAAAGAGATACTACGGAAGGCAATTTATAGGAGAGATTTAATTATTATGAGTTGAAAGAGGATGGAATCCTCATGTACAAAGGAAAAATATATGTGCCAAATTCAGGAGAGATGAAAAATATAGTTTTGAAGGAAATACACAATGTGTCATATGTTGGGCGCCCAGGGTATCAGAAGACAATTGTAGTTGTAAGAAGCCAATACTTTTGACCAAGAATGAAGAAGGAAGTGGATAATTACATAGACAAGTGTCTAGAATGCCAAAAGGTAAAAATAGAGCATAGACATCGAGCAGAGTTGCTACAACCATTGCTCATTCCTGAGTGGAAATGGAAAGTGGTTATAATTGATTTCATTACAAAGCTACCAAAAATAGTGAATCAGCATGATTCCATCATGGTGGTGGTGGAAAAATTAACAAAAGAAGCACATTTTATTCCTACGAAGACAACACACAAGGTAGAAAATATTGCATAGATTTACATAAAAGAAGTTGTCAAGCTACATGGAGTTCCTAAAGAAATTGTTTCAGATAGAGATCCAAAGTTTACATCTAATTTTTGGAAAGGTTTGTTCAAGGGATTTGGGAAAAATTTAAATCTTATCACAGCGTATCACCAAGAATCAGATGGGAAAATAGAGAGAACTAATAGAATCATTGAAGACATGCTCAGAATGTATGTGATGGACTAGCCTTCAAAGTGGGAAGACTATATCCACTTAGTGGAATTTGCTTACAATAATGGGTATCAACGCTCATTAAAAATGATTCCATTTGAAGTTTTGTATGGCAATAAGTGTAATACACTAGTGAGTTGGGATAACCCAATAGACAAAGCTATCATTGGGCCAGAATTGTTAAAGGAAATGGAAGAGAAGATGGTAAAGATCGGGCAGAATTTAAAGGTTTCCTAGGACAAGAAGAAAATATATGAAGATAAGAACAGATTGTTTAGAGATTTTAAAGTGGGTGAACATGTTTTTTTCTCAAAGTGAAAGCAAAGATAAGTTCGATAAGATTGGGTTTCTACCCAAATTTGGTAGCAAGATATTGTGGACCATTTGAAATATTAGAAAATATAGGACCAATTGCATATATCCTAGCATTGTCTGCATCCATGAGAATGCATAATGTTTTTGATGTATCATTATTAAAGAAATAAGTGTTTGATCCTAACCACTTTATTGGAATGTGATTCAGGTGGGAAACGCGGAGGATTTCTAGGTGGAACCAGTATGCATTCTGAAACAGAAAATCAAAGTGCTCGGGAACAAAGCCATAGGACTGGTAAAGGTTCAATAGACATGTTGTGGTCCTAAAGATGCAACATGGTAACATGAAGAAACTATGCGGGAGGAATACCTACATTGTTTTGTCAATTTTGACAAAAATGAAAGATAAAATGCAAGGCTCCATTTTGGGAAGCTAGAGTTAGGGAACCACATCTTCGAGTCCTAGCCAACCTGTGATGAGGGCCCTAACAAAAAAAATGGCACATTCCTTAGGTTAGACATGATAAACGAATTTTTCATTCCTTGGGTCAAAATGTTGAGAGGAATACGAGATTTTGGTTGGAACTATTGTTGGACTAATTGTTAAATTACAGAATTTATTTCTTAAATTATTGTGATGTAAATTTGTATATGTTTATCGGCATAGTGTGCACCGAGAACAACGCATAATTTTAGGGGAGGGGAAGTGTAACATCCCCACTATAATCCTCTTTTTAATTTATGCATAATGAATATATGAATATGGATATGGTCAAGCAATGTAATATGCGAATTGTATTTATGATTTTAATAAATATAATGTTTTGAAATTCAGTTTTCTCATGAACAACAAGGAAGAGCAATGAAAAAAGAGGATTGGATCTAGACCAAGAAGGATAAACGAATTTTGGAACATTCTAGAGCATGTTTTGAGCATTGTGGATCTAAAGCTTGAAGATTCAGGTTGTCAGGCCTAAAGAGTGAACTCTTGTGGGAATTGCATTGTAACAACAAGTGTTTGTTGTTGTTTTTTAGTAGTTTTCTTAGAAGTGAGTTCCCTTCAGTTCATGACAGAGAGATTACTAGTTACCTGTTCCAGAGAGACCCTAAGAGAAGTGAAAGGGTATATTCCTTGGGTTGGGCAGGTCAAGAGGAAGAGAGGTGGAGAAAATTCAAGATAGTTGTGGGAGAATACCAATGGGTTGTGCGATTTTGAGCTGAGAGTGGATTGTTAGAGGCACCCTTCTCTCATGGATTCCTAGCCCCAACTCTGGGATGACTTGCTATTGATATTTGGAACAGCAGATCTATGGTTGGGTGGAACATCCTTCCCAAGCAGCTGGTTGCACAAACATTTTAAAAAGATAAGTGTTTAATTTTTTTTTAGTTTCTCTAATGAGTTTAATGGTTGTCTTTTCACCCTGTGCATGAGAATCATTTTTATGTGTTGTTGTAGACAATTTTATGGTTGCATTGTATTCATTTAAAATGTGGTAACTGCATTTAATTATGGGTATCAAATTTTAGTTAAAAATGTGTTTAATCCATAGTTGGTAAGCTACAAAAATTATTTAGCAAAAGAAATTCTTGATTTTTATCTGTTTTTCCGCAAGTAATGTTCTTTGATTAAGTTGGGGGACATTACAAGGGTAGAGAGGCAAGAAGAAATAACCTTAATTCACTTAGTGTTTCAAGAAGTAGTGTTCTAGAACCAAGAATAACATCCGCCAAAAATTCAGATGATGGTGGTGATAGAAACCCTACAAACAAAAATTTGAAAAAATATCATGTTGTACACACTTTCATTAAAAGAAAGAGAGAAACCCGAAAAACATGAATGGATGTACCTAAAATTGAGGAAATTCCCTGAGCCATGTAAGTATATGAAGTGATATAAAAACCCAGTTGGAAAAAGAAAATATTGATGGAAACTAGGGAAATTATCGAGGCTATGGTTTCCCAAGAGCCAGAGATATTTAAGGAAGAATCTGTCACACTTCACCATGCGGCCTACCATTAAAATTCTAAAAAATTGTTAATAGAGAAAGCGAATATGAAAAATAAGAGAGTTGCTAAGAAATGGAAATCAGAAATTGATTTTCAAGGGGTTGCACCCAAGAAAATCATGCAGTTTCATGAGGCAACCAGGGAAGCACTAAAAGAATCTTTTTTTGATATTGAGAAAGAAATTTGATTTTTAAAGGAAAGAATAAAGTAATTGGAGAAATCTATAATTCCAAAACCATTATTTGTTGAACATTTAACTGCAATTCATCCAACACTTACCCTGGAAGATGTCCCTGAAAGCAGTTCCAAATTAAGGGGTTCAACTAGTTTATTGTTGGTTGTAAGAAAATACGTTGGAGATGGTATCCATACGAGAACATGCCTAATCCTTGAAATTTGGGAGTTAGCACATAGTTCAAACAATTTCTCAACAAGAATCATGCACTTTAGGGAATATCTCCAAAAAGACTTAGAAAATGATGAGTGTTCTTATAAAGAAGTTGTGAAAACATTTGCAGCAAAAGTTTCAAGCTTGAGTGATAGCCATAGAAGAGAACAAAACCTTCCTTCTTGTATTCGAATGAAACAAGTTAATGCGTGTTAGATGAAAAGGATTAAATGTTTAAGAGAATTGTTGTATGAGTTGGATGTTGTCAAAGTTAAGAGGGGTGACATATTTCTAAAGCTTGTTGATCTTACAAAAGAATTAGATGGCCCTAATGTATTAATGGATACCATACTTATGTCTAAGGAGAAACTAGAAGCATTGAAAGTTGCATGGGCAAGTGAATTTAGTGGTTTGGTTGAATTCTCCAAAGAAGAAGTAGAGAGGTGGCTTGTCTGATACATAAATAAAAATGATGATATTGAGGACATGTTGCACCAATTAAGAATTGATTGAAGAGGATTAGAGAATGGCTTAGTTAAAATAAAAATAAAACAAGCATGAAATAACAGTTTCTCCATTGATGGAGTATATAGAATAATGGTTAACAAAAGCATTAGTTAAGATAACCGAGAAAAAATAGCATGAAGGGGTTACAGCAGTTATGCCACCTCCAGAATAGTAACATCCATATACAAAGGACACCTCAACAAGAAAATTAAGGTTTCGAAACTTTTCATTGCAGTAAGTCGAGTAGTAACCTTATTCTATCCCTCACCAAATTTTATTTTGCAGACAATTGTCATCTTTCCTTTTCTTTTCCCATTAACCTGTGAAACCTGAGGCGAACCCTTGATTATTTTATTTGTCTTCCAGGTCTCTTTTTCATTTTATGGTTTGCGGGAGCCCCATCCCAGTCCTCTTTGAAGGACAAATGCAGATTATTTTATTTGTAACCCCTGACATTACTACTTATTTATTTAATACATTTATTATTTTTTTAGGTTCCTAGACAGCTAGTTTGGGACATAACATTATTGATTTCTCAAGACTTTAATTTTAAGCATGAGATTTCATATTTGTGTCCATCTAAATATTCATTGGATTTAATGAAATGATCATTTAGAGTTCTCTGTTATATGTGGTCCATATTTTCCTTTCCCTTTGTGTTCTACATTGATGATTGTTGTGATGGAAATGTCGTCCTATTTTAATGCATACTCTTTGGTTTAGAAATATTGTAACATAGTGTGAATATTTGATCTTTATAAGATACCTGACCCCTTCTTAGGTATTCTTCGCATGTGAATATTTATTTCAAGAATAAGGTTGGTCCTATCTTATGAACTTTATTTTTTCTTCCATATTATTTGAAATAGAGGAGTACCGCCTCTTTAAAAATGCAGGGGATTTTATTCTCGTGAGGTTGACTTAAATACCATAAGACAGTGTTTCATATCGACATTTTTGGTGACTATACTAGGGAACTAAAAAAAAGGTTGGTTTCGTAGATCAAAAAAAATTATTGACTCTACCTGAACCCAAACAACCCTAAATACAAATTGGATCAAGAGATCAAAAGAGTATCTTGCACCAATTGTATGACCTAACAATCACAATAGCAAAGAGTTGTGTAGAACATGAGAGAACTTGGAAATTTCTTGCCCGAGAAGAAGAAAGAGAAATATCCTTGAGACAATGAATACAGTTGTAAATATTAGAAAACATGGAATCATACAAGGGTCCATTAACAAGAAGTAAAAGTAAGAAACTTGTGACTCGCGAAGTTTCCCAAAGTTAGGGATCTAAAATAAGTGATATAGTATTCATGGGTGACCAAGAAGAACAAAGAAACAAAATTCCTAATGAAGAAAGAAAAAGAAATGACAGACAAATAAACCCAAGAATAAGAGCCAAGTCTATCCCACTCAATTTACATGGAGAATAACATACATTGCCAACCCTGGCTCATGGATTTTTACCTTTCTTTTCAGGTTATGGGATTATGGATCCAAAAATCCATATGGGTTAATTCCTGAGTGTTTGTGATATTCATTTGATTGAACATAATGGTCAGAGCCTTTCTGCAAACTTTGATAGGTCCAGACTATGAATGGTATATTTCTCTCCCATCTCATTCAATTAGTTCATTTTCTATTTAGAAAGTATGTTCATGATTATGTATGCACATCCTATTGCATATCATACCCTTCTTACTCAGTTCACCCAAATTCATCTCCAAAAAGGTGAAATAATCGGGGATTTTAATTTAAGATTCTTTAATACATTAAACCAAATCCCAGAAGGGAAACGCCCAAATGATCTTGTCATATTCGGATGTTATAATAATGTCATGCCTTCAAATTTGAATTATGCAATAAGATATTCACAAATAAATGACTTGAATGAGGCAATCCATAAGGCAACATAAATGGAAGAATACATGTCAGAAACTAATGTTGATCTTGATATTATTATTGGAAAAGTGCAAAGAAAAATGACCAGCTTGTCAATATCACCTCAGGGACCATCCACTTCTACAAGTTCTGAAAATCGAGCAATGGGTGGAGGAATTCTCCAATTAGTTTCCCCTAATGTGAGAAATGATCCTGGAGATGCCCAAGAAAAAAGACAAAATATAGAGATTTCTCAAATGAGCATAAAAAGTAGACAAATGCATAATGAGATAACTAGACTCAAAAGAAGTGAGAATCTCATTCTTCTAAACCCAAATGTAAGAAATCCATTACCTGGTCAAAGAGAAATAAATAATAGAATTGAATAGCATAGAACAAAAGCACCCAGAATTCTGAATCTAAACGTTGTTGTGCTAGAAGAAATTCTAGAAGAAGAAAACTTTGTAAACTTTGATCAAGAAACAGTTATTAATCAAGATGAAGTTTTGGATTCAATTCTAATGGAATAATGTTCATCATATTTTTATATTTTTTATGAACAAGAGGATCCTAAGTATTCACAAGACAATGTTGTATAGACCAAGACACAAGTAAATAAATTCAAAACAAGGGAACATCTTGAAAATGAAGAAGCAAAAGCTAACACTCTAGAGCCAGCAAAACAACAACCAGTTGTTAATCAAATAAAGACTCCATTACAAATGAATTATAATCGTGTAGATGAGTTAGCTAAGATTAGAATTATTTTACCATTCATGGAGGTAGTTATGATACCTCAACAAAGGGAAAATATTTTGAAGATATTGGATGATACAAATTCGAGAATAGAGGCAGTGGTGATGAAGACGAGACAACAAAAAAATATCACATTAGTAAGGCCAAGAGGCAAGGTTCCACCATTTTACGTATCTTTAGAAAATCATGATTTTACACTACACAATTGTTTGGTGGATAGTGGAGCCACTATCATTGATTGAAGCTCTTGGAATGGAATGTACAAAATACTATGAAACTAGTGATCAAAGAATATATGCCATTGACTCAAGAAACTTTCCAGGTTATGGAGAAATTAAAGATTTTTGTGCATGGATAAGTGCAATATCTCATATTACAACAGTATTTACTATCATAGTAGTTGATTTGTCTCCAGCATGCGATGTTGTCTTGGGAAAATACTGGTACTCATTAATCGTAGGGTACATGATGAATGATATAATTTGCATGATGCATCCAAATAAACATGGAACAATTATTAAAGTTCCTCAAAAACATAGAAAGCATGTATCATTTAAGAAGAAGGAAACTGAAATGACACAAAACTATGTAGTTTTTGAATCGGGAATTATGTTGTCTTCAACACAAAACAATTAAATCCACCTAAGAAAGCTAAGGAAAGTCTTTTCCAAGGTTTTTGAAAAATGGCATTTGATGGTGCTTGTTCTAAATCTGAAACCGGAGTTGGTATTGTTTTCAAAATTCCTCAATCTGGTATCTACTCACATGCTATCATATTGGAATTCCCTTGTACCAAAAATGTAGCAGAATATAAAGCTTTGATCCAAGGATTGGTTCTTGCCCTTCAAATGAAAGTAGAAAATCTGGTGGTGATTGGTGATTCAGAGTCAATTATCAATCATATCAAGAAAGAAATACATAATCAAGAAAGAAATATCAAAACATTATGCAAGGAGAGTATGGGAAATTATAGATTCATTTAATTCTTAAAACATCTCTTTTGTTCCTCGAGAAAAGAAACAAAAATCTAATTCATTAGTAGTAGTTGCATATCTCTTCAATTCAGATGGTCCTCAAAATCATAATACTTTTCATGTCAAGACAATATTTTGGCCTTCAATATCTGATAATCAAGAATATTGGTAAGTTTTTGAAAATGATGAACACATTGAAAACATCCTCATAGATCATCATTCAATGTTATCAGATGATTCATAAAAGAGCCAAGATATTCATAAAGAAATTTGTGATCACAGTTTTGTATTATCTCTTGAGAATTGTGTCAATTTGGAATCTCTTTTTACAAGAGATAATAAAACAAAGATATTGAATCCAAAAGATGAACCATATATTAGGAAGATTCAAAAGACGCATAAAATCAATATTGGTACACATGATTCTCCAAAATACACAAATCTTGGTACTAGTTGCACCATTGAAGAAATAGAGCAATATACTTTGGTGTTCAAAGAATTACAATATATTTTTCTTGGAGTTGTGATGATCTAAGAGAATGTGACAAATCTATCTTCCAGCATGTTATACCACTCAAAGAGGGATCAAAACATTTTAAACAAAAATTAAGAATGATAAATCCCAAATTGAAGTCCTTAGTGAATATGGAGTTGTAAAAACTTATAAAAAAAATAAAAAAAAATAACATAATTTTTTCACTGAGACGCTCATAATGGATTTCAAATCTTGTGGTAGTGAAGAAAAATAATGGAGAAATCCATCTTTGTGTTGATTTCAAAGATCCCAATCGAATGAGTATTGTTCATACAATTACCCACTCCCAAATATGGAAATGTTATTGCAGCAGGTCACTGGTTCTGCACTGATTTCTATGTTGGTTGGATTGTATGGATATAATCAAGTCCTTATTGTTGAGGAATATAGACCAACAAATGTTTTTATTACACCATGGGGGACATATTCTTATGTTCATATGTCGTTTGAACTAAATAATGTTGGTGCAACTTCAAAGGAAAATGGACCATGCTTTTAAGGATTTGATTGGAAAATTTATGGAAAACTAGCAAGATGATTTGACAGTTTATTCAAATCTAAGGGAAACACATCTTAAACATCACAGACAAGTCTTTAAGAAATACAGAATATATCAAATATATTTGAATATGAAGAAGTGTATGTTTTCCATATCAGGAGGAAAGCTCTTGGGTCATATTGTGAAAAAAGAAAGAATATACATTGATCCAGGAAGAGTTAAAGCAATAAATGACTTAAATCCAACTACATCAAGAAAGGGAGTAGAATCTTTCTTTGGAAAGATAAAGTTTGTTCAAAGGTTTGTTCTAAATTATGCTACAATTTTCAAACCAATAAATAAATTGTTGAAGAAATATCATAAATTTGAATGGACACCATACATTCAATAGGATTTCACATAAATCAAACATGTTATTACTTATACCCTTGTTCTTGTCAGTCCTGACTTTGACAAATATTTTATATTGTACTCATTTGCTTCAGAGGAAACCATTGTCTCAATCCTTACCCAGAAAAATGATAAAGAATAACTTTCAATTGCTTTCATGAGTAAGACTTTGCATGATTATGAATTAAATTATTCTATGATTGAAAAGCAAGCTCTTTCCCTAGTTAAGGCAATAGTTCATTTCAGGACCTATATATTGTTAGCTCACATAATTTTTTATGTGTCACATTCACGAGTAAGGATGATGCTCAATCAACAACTCAGAGAGGGTAGATGGACAAATTGGTAGCAAGGCTTCAAGAGTATGATTTAGAAATTAAACCTATGAAGGTTGTCAAGGGACACGGATTATGTAAATTCATGACTAGAATTGAGGCTATAAATATTTCTCCTCTCAATACAATTGATGTTGTCATACAAGGAGCAAGTATAGCAACATCTGAATGGTATAAGGACATAATATTCTATCTCAAATATGGTCAATTTCCTCCTAAAGTTTCTTCTAAATAAAGAAGAACTTTGAAGATGAAAACTAATCAATATGTACATGTATCAGCAGTTCTTTAACGAATAAATTTTGATGGAATTCTATTAAGGTGTTTAGATTACCCAAAGTCCAGAGAAATACCCCAATAATTTCATAGTGGAGTTTATGGTGGACATTTTTCACCATTCGTAACAGTGCATAGAATCATTCGAGTTGGTTATTATTGGTCGACTGTGTCCCAATATGCTTACACAATGATTTGAAAATTCCTGCAATGCCAATAAAATACAAAAAATATGAAAAGGGTTGCAATGTCATTATAGTCTATAATAGTAAAGAAACCATTTGCACACTGGGGCCTATATGTGATTGGTCCAATAAATCCAAACTCAAGTAAAATACATGCTTATATCATCACTATAATTGACTATTTTACCAAGTGGCAAGAAGTTTTTTCTTTGAGGAATGTTGATTCAGAGAAATTGATATTTTTCCTAAAATAAAATATTTTATCCAAATTTGGTGTACCATAAAAGTTCATAACAGATAATGGTTCAATATTCATTGGGTCAAAGTTTACAATTTTTCTGTGAAGAATATGGAATCCTCATGGACCAATCATCCAACTATTACCCACAAGGAAATGGTTTGGCTGAGTCGACAAACAAAACATTAATTCAAATTCTCAAAAAAATAATTGAATCCAACCATTACAACTGGCATAAGAAATTTCCAAATGCACTATGGGAAAGCCTCCTTATTCCAAAGGATAGCATTGGACATTACCCATATACCTTAGTACATGGAAGAGAAGCAAGACTACCATAACATTTGAAATGAACGCATTAGTATTAACTAGAAACAATGGATACATAAGAGAAATCACCAATGCAGAAAAAAATATCATGAACTTTTGCAACTCAAAGAACAAAAAGAACAAGCAATAATGGAAATAAACAAAAGACAACAAGTGGTCAAAAGATATTTTGACAAGAGCACTACCTCGAAAGGTTTTCAAAGAGATTAATTGGTTATGTTGTGGAACAAAACAAAACAAAAACCATATTTTCACACAAAGTTTGAAGCTCTCTATATCAATCCATACCAAATTGCGAAGGTCATTGGTTACAATTATTATTTATTGAAGGACATGAAAGGAACGATTCAACCATTTTCCATTAATGGGAAGTATCTTAGGCATTTCTTTTGTTAATCCCCAAAGCCAAAATCTATACATAGAATTTTTTGTACTTCTTTGTATATTCTTCATCAATTTATCTTTCTTTTCATTTTTCATTTCTATTTTATTTTTCAACTCCATTCTCCCAATGGACGGGGATTATGGATTCTCAATAACCCACGGGGGGCCATTGTCCCATAGTTGGATCCAAATGTTGATCTACATTCATTGATCAACATTGGTATATACATATCCAACCTTAGTCTTTTTCCTTTTCTTCCTATGTTCCTTGTATATTTTTTACTTGGTCTTTTTTTTTAAATGCAGGTTGTGAATCAGGTTACCATCAAGTCCATAGTTTGACAAATCCATAAACCCACAAGTCTATACTTAGTCATTTTTCATGAATCCAACACTTAGTCGTTTCACGTGTTGTGGGAGACCAATCCATCCCTATTTCGCAAATGCTCGTGTCTTGCAACCCTCAAATGCGTAACACTTAGAATAATCATTTCTACTTCCACGTCATGTAAATTGCATTGCTTACATTTTTGTACATAGTCAATTATCTTGATTGCGGATGCGGGACAACCTTCCTCATCATTTATCTTTTTCCCTCATGCCCATGTCCAACAACCTACAATTTTGCATTCTCCAAAATGACTCATCCACTTCTCCAACCCACAAAATCATTTTTCTTATACTTAGTTTATTTTACCGTTGTGGATGTGGGAGTTTCCCCTTCTTACCTTTTCAACTCTTCATGTCCACAATCCCACATCCTGAATTCATCATATTGCACTTCCCATTTCCCACTTTGCACCTCCATACTTAATCAATTTTTTTGTTTTCCAACATCACATCACCTTTCTCGATAGCATTTACTTCTCCTCCACTGTGTCAATTTCCACTAGTGTGAACCTAATACCATTATTGAAGTGTCAAATATTTCGTAAACCTTTGTACTAAATTATAAATCTTACTGTGCAATCTAGCAACTTTGAAACAAGAGTTATGGTGGTTAATAATCAAGGAAATATGTGGTAAATTTAATAAATAGTTAAATCGCCATGATGTAAAAAGGGTTATATCGACAACAGCGCCACATATTTGTAAAAATAAATTAGTGTAAAAACATGTCAAGCAGAAGAAAGGACTTGTATCACGGAAATACACTTAATACTTTTGCATGAAAAGATGATCGGTTCCATTGGTCGCAAGCTTACAAGTGGTATTTGTCTCTTTCCCCCACAAAGAAGGTGTTAGCACTTGGTAATTTATTTGGGTTGTATCAAAGAAACCCCAAGGTAACCTCAAGCCAACTTTAAGTTGTATCTTTACCTATACAACTAGAGAGGGCTCTCTCAAATATGTAAAAGATTGAAGAAGCTCAAAAAGATTTAGAAATAGGCACACAGAGGTCAGATTTTTCCATAGGACAGATTTTGTTTTTTGTTTAAAGGGTTGGTAGAACAAATGAGAGAATGGAACCATTGGGAAATGGGGACAAATTTTGAACTTTAAAATATTGAATCAATAGATAGTGATGTACTCTCAGGTAAAAAAAAAAAAAAAGGGAAAGTAAGTATCGTTTTTCAGCAAATTATCAATTTTGGGATGACAGCAGAAAAAGGAAGGACAACCCATTAAACTAAGAGCACCTAACAAAGGGTGAATTCTTAATACAACTTTAGAAGAAAAACAAAAAGGAGATAGATCACCATAGATAGAGCACCAAATTTAGATGAATTTTGAACATTAAATCCTTAACATTTGAACAAGTATTTACTAAATGAATGGAGCGTCAAATGCAGATGAATTCCAAACAGTTACTCTCAGCTAAATACTAGAAAGAACGAACAATAATGGAGATAAGCATTACTGAGAAAAACATACTGAGAACAACATCGTGATGAATATTTGCCTCCAAAATCACAGTACTTCTATATTAATTCATAAAGATGTTCTGAAAATTTGATACACAATCCAAAATCCTGTCTGGCTCAAATTCCTAACCCCCTTTCTACATTGAGAATAATCTCTTATATATCTAAAATGTTTTACTAGACAGTTACAACACTCTACACAAATAGAAATAAAATCCAAAATATATGGAATCATCCCATCAAATGCTTCTTGTCTGCAGCTCACAGGATCTTCTTGCCATGCAATCTTATTTGAGATTTTTAATCTCCATATCAAGCCAGCTAGGTTGATCTTCCTCAATTCCTTTGACTGCTTCAGCTTTATCCATCTATTTTGGTTGTTTGTCTCTTTTGCTTCTACTAGCTTGTGTGTTGTCTTCATCCTCGGTTTTATCTATATTAATGATAAAATATTTTAGAATAGGGTTCAACCTTATCTCTATGCTTAACCTCAGTTTATTAGTAGATTGTGTATGAGGTTTTTTTGTTATGACTTGTGCAGCATGCATTTCTCCCTCTTTATCTGGCACTACTGGAAATGATTTTGTCATATTCTTTGAACCTTCTTATTTGTTGAAAACAACTGAGTCTTTCTCTTTCATTAAACTTTTCCCTTTAGCATCCTTTGGTTCGTTAGGAAACATGGGCATGTTTTCCCCCATAACCACACACAAACTGAATAAAAATGAGCAGGATGAGTTGGATGGGTGATTTAATTTGTATATATTTCTCTCTAAAATAAACCGTTAACTTCTCTTTATGATATCTCCCAAAACATAATGACACTACATGTCTTTGAGCAAAATACACAATCAATCATAATCATTGGCTACTAGTTAATGATCCTATGGGAATAATGACCTCCATGTTGTCACGTTCTCCATCATTTTCAGCTGTAAATACTCAATGATGGTTATTTGATTTTGACAATGTCAAATCATTAAGATTGATTTGGCGATGCTTATGTGTGCATTTGGCACTATGTGGATGAATGGTGTGCAAGCATGGTCCTCGTGACTTTCCCCTTTGATGACTTGGATTGACGTCAAGCTTTGTTGTCACGCATAGCTCTCAGAGTGGACCCTTGACATGATATTAGCACGTGATTTCGGAAGTTGTCAAGGGTGGTTTGGATCCACACCGCTTTAACTTCCGCAATCAATCACAAATTTCCACGTACCCCATAATATATGCCATGGTTTAAATTGCAGAGACCTCTTTACACATTAAACTTCGATCATTTTGTAACTCCACAATAGACCAGAGTTGTCAATCTCTGCAGTGATCTGTGGTATGGATGACCTCGCTGCAATATGAATTAGCATGTTATTTTAGTGCCCCCGCTAAGGTTTTGTCGGTCTTTCGAATTAAGGTTCTTCTTAGCACACTTAGAAATGGCATTATTTTTTCCTTTTTTTGAAAGAAGATTAATATACAATACTAACATAGGCTCCTACTGGGGATGGCATCCTCCCTATGAGGCGCCAAAGAACTCGTTGACCAGGTTCCTGATTCATTGATCTGATCCCAAACCTAAAACTTGCAACTTGTGATTTATCTCACAACAGATTAACTCTGCAACTGAAAAACAAAATGCAATCCAAACTATTGCAAACTGATATCTGAAGCTGAAAAGAATCAATATTGTAATCAAATTGTAATTGTTGTTGACACACTTCTGAAAATCATAATTAAAAACTGCTAAAACATGCTCATAGTTTTGAACTTATTCAGGCACACACCTACCTACCCTAATCTACTATGTGAGCTTCTATATCAAGTAAAATCAAAAATCCAGTGCAGCCATATAAGCACTTTGTCAACTATTCGACCTTCTTGCTTACACTCCTTTAGAGGCAAAATAAGAAGCCTACTTAGCAACCACTCCAATGAAAACTTGCAAATAGATTCAATTTTGAAAAAATTCAAAATCTTAGGGCCGCTTGCTGACTCTAAGAAAACTGCAAAAGGATACACAAATGAATATAGAAAATAATCATATTGTATTAACCCTTCAATTGCATCTTTTCTTTCATGAAAATCCAACTGTTGATTGTCATCAAAGCACTGAAAATATGCATTGGACTGTTGTAATAAAATATATTTTGGGAACAAAGATATAGTTTATTTTGATACTACCCCATGATCAATTTTACTTTCATACTTACAACCGATTATAGGTTGCAACATGTGACTATTAAAACCTTCCATATAATCATTTACTGGGTCATGAAAAATGGTAATAGATTGTTGTTGATTTATAATTTCCAAATCTTGATTCATATGACTTTGTTCCGGCTTAAATTTTGTTGGAGTTACTTCACACACACCTAGGATTTATTTTCCTAAGGTTTTTCCTTGTTTATTAGTCATAATTAGTCATTATCCAGTCTCCTATATTTTAGGGGAGAATATTCCACCTGGATAATATTCTCTTTCAGTTGACACTTCAGTTTGACTAGTTGAGTTGAGTTTAGATGTTGCATTGGTTTTGTTACCATGCACCATTGGGATCATCACCATGAGAATGCGCACTTGCCTTGGGATCATCCCCAGACTAGCGCATTACCCTTGATTCCTTGATCTACTCCTCACTACCCTTTGTTCAGTCAGTTAATTGAAGACTAGTTGACTAGTTAACTCAGCTAGGTGGCAATTCACTCTCGTAATTGCCTGAGAGACTAGACTAGGTGGAAGTTCACTCCCATAATTGTTGGTGTGTATCCAGATCACTCTATACCACCACTACGGCACATTGGTTCTCCTCTAGTGTGCACTCACTGAGTTATACAAAGTATATCATGTGTAAATTATTCATTATTCATAACAGTTAATGAGAATTCTTCCATTCTTTCTCTCCTTCTTCTTCTTTCTCAAGTTATCTTTGAAAATGTGTGTATAATTGTTTAGCTAGATATATTATGTGTAGGTTCAACACATTTACATGGTATCAGAGCCGATGGACTACTAAGCAAAAGCTACACCAATTTTTTTTGTAGGTACAAAAGATTGAAGACAACGAAAATATGGATTTCCAAAAAGAATTCATTCTTACACCTTACAACTATTTTGCATGGGAGGAGAAAATAGCCATACATCTCCAAAAAAGAGGGTTGTACAGGTTAACATTGAATACATATACAGAACTGACATCAGCCATAGAAAAATCCAAGTACTTAAATCGCATGGATGAGGCACTCGGAACAATTTGCAGTGTTATTTCTCCTGATCTCCTTTTTCACATATCTTCCTGTAAGACTCCCAATGAAGCATGGACCACCTTGGAAGGGATATTTGGTAAATAGGATGAGATGAGAGGACACGTGATGGAAGTGGATTTTCTCACATTGGATCCAAAAAGCTTCGACAATATCCAAGATTTCTTTACAAAATTCAAGGATTTACTGTCACGACTCAAAGCTTGCGGGGTTGATAAATTGAAGGAGGAGAAAAAAATGGTTCTCACCATTATCTCCAAGCTTGGTCCTGAATTATTTTTATTCATATACACATTCCATTCTTTTATATTTGCCTCTAGAGCCACCTGGAAGATGCCTTCTCTTGAGGACTTTATCGAATCCCTGACACAAGACCAAACCAAGCTCATCAACAGGGGCACAATCAAAGGCCCAAGGGCGCATGCACTCACTGTGCAAGATGGAAACCAAAAATATAATAAATATAAAGATAAAGATAAATGGAAATCTCATGCACATCCAAAGAAGGAAGGGTACACAAAACCCTTCACCGATGCCTTTGGATCCAAAGGGGAAAAGGGGAGAAATGCACGTACTGTCACAAAGGTTTCCATCCAGAATCTGCATGCATGAAAAATAAAATAGATCTAATGTCTCAAATACTTCAGCAAAACAACCTTGGATATCGTATCCCCGAGGGTTCCAAGAAGAAGAAGCCAGAAGATCAAAATTCCAAGAAAGGCAATTCTAGCCATGCCTTGATTGTCATCAACTCCTCTCCCAATGCTTGGATCGTAGATTCAGGAGCATCACATCACATGGTTGCCTCAAAAGCAGTATATTCTTCATTGAATGCATGCAAAGGTCCTCATATTCCGATGGGGGATAACTCTTTTGTCGAAGTCACCGGCAAAGGAAGGATTGAACTCACCAACGAAAGCTTCGAGAATGTGTTACACGTTCCCAAACTTTCCGTCAACCTTCTCTTTGTGTATCAGATGACGAATTTCAGCACTGGAAAGAAATTCATATTCACACCAAATGTCGTGGACATATACGACATGCAAACCAACTCCAGGGTTGCTACCGATGAGGTAAATCATTAGTCTAGATTGTATACATTTTCTGAATTCAGTGAACCTGATTTTGCTTTACTACTTACTCATGCTGATGAAAGTAGTAGGATATGGCACAAAAGGTTTGGAAATTTGAATTTCAGATACATGCAACAACTTAGCAATAAAATATTGGTTGATGGTCTACCAGACATCCATTTCTCCAAGGGAGTATGTGAGGGATCTGTTCTCGGAAAACACCCTCAAGTGAAATTCGACAAAGGAAAGTCTCAGAGAGCTTCTGCACCTTTAGATCTGATCCACAGTGACCTTATGGGTCCTTTTCCGCATCCATCTATCAACAAAGCGAGTTTTGTTCTCATTTTTTTTTTTTATTTCTCACGTTTTACATGGATCTACTTTCTCAGGAAAAAATTGGAGGTCTTTCAACACCTCAAAGATTTCAAAGCCCTGGTTGAGACACGGTCCGAAAAGAAGATCAAAGTCCTCTGAAATGATAACGGGGGAGATTGTGTAAATCATGATATCCATAATCTTTTCCATGAGGCAGGGATTCAATTGCAGCATACAGTTCCCTATACTCCGCAGCAAAACAGAGTTGTTGAGCTGAAAAACAGATCTCTAAAGGAGATGGCATCTTGCATGATGCATGCAAAGTCACTACCACATAGAATATGGGCCGAAGCACTTAATTGTGCAACACACATCCAAAACAGATCTTCCCATAGATCTGTCAAGGATAAGACCCCCTATGAGGCTTGGAGCGGCCTCAAACCAGAAGTGACCCACTTTCACATTTTCGGTTCACGTGCATGGGTCTGGATTCCCTCTGAAAAGAGGAAGGCACTTGATCCACAAAGAATTGAGTGTTTTTTTTTTGGATACCCCGATGGTGTGAAGGGATATAGGCTTATTGATATTTCCTCAGACCGTCCCATCATTGAGCACAGTGTCCAATTCGAGGAAAGTGTCTCGGATGCACCTCAGCAGCCGCATGCAGACACCTTCAGTCTTCCACCTGTCCGAGATGATGAGCATCCACATGTCGACTTGTCTTCAAATGAGAGTTCTGATTCAGAGGAATCATATGATTTAGATACAGAGTCAGTACATTCAAATGCAAATTCAGAGCATCCAGATGCAGTTGCAGAGCCAGAGCAGAGGCCCAAGTGGGCACAGACTACTCTTCAGGATGAAATGGATCTCGTTCGTGATCTAGTCGATACTAGGAGGACTCGATCTGATTTTGAGGAGCCTCCTATTGCACTCACTGCCACTGACCCATTTCCCTCCATGCATATTTTCTTGGTCCAGTCTTCAAATCCATAGTCTTATGGCGAGGCTGTTGGAAATCCCTTTTGTGAATCTGCCATGCAGGAGGAGTACAAATCCCTCCTAGAGAGCCAGACTTGGGATCTAGTTCCCCTTCCTTCTGGGAGGAAACTTTTCAAATGCATATGGATCTATAGGACCAAGAGCGCAGCGGATGGACAGATTAGAAGATACAAAGCCAGGCTTGTCGCCAAAGTCTTTCAGCGGGTTCATGTTATTGACTATCATGAAACCTTCGCTCTCGTAGCGAAGATGGATTCCATACGATTGGAACTTGCCATTACAGTAGCCAAGGGGTGGGAATTCCATTAGATGGACGTGAAGAATGCATTTCTTCACGGTGATCTCTCTGAGGAGATCTACATGGAGCATCCCCAGGGATTTATGCAGGACTCATCTTTGGTCTGTCGACTGAAGAAGTCCCTTTATGGCCTCAAGCAGGCTCCAAGGGCATGCTATGCCAAGATGGACTCCTACCTATTGTCACAGAACTTTGTACGTTGTAAATTAGACCTGAATGTCTACATGCTCAAGATGGTCGATTCACTTCTACTCTTAGTTTTGTACGTTGATGATTTGTTGATCATCGGTTGCTCGACTTCAACGATTGCTGCAGTCAACAGGATTCTACATGACAGGTTTGTGATGATGGACATGGGTCCGCTACACTTCTTTATTGGAATCGAGATTAGTCGGGATGCATCAGGCATCAAACTGTCTCAGGCCAAGTATGCACGAGATCTCCTTGAGAGATTTCACATGACAGACTGTAAGTCTGCTCCAACTCCTTTCCTATCAGGAGTCAAACTTGAGGGTGGCGGGGAGACTCCACTAGTTGACAACACACTGTACAGACAACTTGTGGGGAGCTCGTTGTATCTCACACACTCCAGACCAGACCTCTCCTATGTAGTTGGCACAGTTTCTAGGTTCATACATGAGTCACATGAGCTACATTGGAAGGATGCAAAGCGTATCCTTCGATATGTACAAGGAACCATCACCTTTGGGATTCATTATGCAGCAGACTCTACATTAGATCTCATTGGGTTTACTGATTTTGAATGGGCTGGAGATAGCACTGATCGCAAGTCCATATCTGGTTACTCACTCAATCTTGGTTCTGGGCCTATCTGTTGGTCGAGAAAGAAGCAAGTTGTCATTGCTCTATCTTCAGCTGAGGTAGAGTATAGAGGGGTAGTTAACATAACCATTCAGGCTATGTGGCTACAACATTTTCTCACTGAGTTAGGAATTCAGCTTCATCGGTCGATCGTCATATCGTGTGACAACCAGAGCACTCTAAAGTTATGCAGAGATCCAGTTCAGAGGCAGATGATGAAGCACATTGAGATCTACATGCACTACATCTGGGACTTAGTACATGAGGGGATCATCGACCTATATTTATGAACTTCAGCAGAAAAGACGACAGACATCTTCACCAAGACCTTCACTGAGAAGAAATTCCATTCTCTGCGAAGTCGTCTTGGAGTGAAGGACACATTTGCCTAGCAACTATAGTTCTTATTTTTACAT
>ML777209.1:1575038-1614432 GCA_009831015.1 Picea engelmannii | reverse complement strand
TCATTATCCAGTCTCCTATATTTTAGAGGAGAATATTCCACCTGGAGAATATTCTCTTTCAGTTGACACTTCAGTTTGACTAGTTGAGTTGAGTTTAGATGTTGCATTGGTTTTGTCACCATGCAACATTGGGATCATCACCATACTAATGCAAACTTGCATTGGGATCATCACCAGACTGGCACATTACCCTCGATTCCTTGATCTACTCATCACTACTCTCTGTTCAGTCAGTTAATTGAAGACTAGTTGACTAGTTAACTCAGCTAGGTGGCAGTTCACTCGTGTAACTGCCTAAGAGACTAGACTAGGTGGCATTTCACTCTTGTAACTACTGGTGTGCATCTAGAACACTCTAGACCACCACTATGGTGCATTGGTTCTCCTCGGGTGTGCATTCATTAAGTTATACAGAGTATATCTTTTGTAAATTATTCATTATTCATAACGGTTAATGAGAATTCTTCCATTATTTCTCTCCTTCTTCTTCTTTCTCAAATTCTCTCTGAAAATGTGTGTATTATTGTTTATCTATATCTATTATGTGCAATTTCAACACATTTACAAATTTCTCTGCCTCATTAACCCATTTTAAAACTTTCCTTCAAAAGATTAAATGAAGAAAAACATAATGGCACGGAGTTGTCTTGAGTTGATTCACAATGCTTTTATGTCCAATAGCATTAGCATGAGATTGTTGACTTGTAATATTTTTCAAATTTTCCTTTAGTAATTGAAATGAGGAAAAAAAAAAGAGTCAATTACCTTCACAAGATTTGATACTTTCCTCATGTTCTCCATTATTGTCACAATTAAAGTCTACACGCTGACTGTTTTCCTTGGATTGTTGAAAACAATCATTTTCTGATGGATGAAATGCAGTTGCTTGTTCTGAATAGGTAAGCTCAAAATCAACAATATAATCATCATCATATTCATCATACTTGGGAAAGTCAACTACATCTTCAATGTCATCAATCATGAAAATTGGACCATCAACTTGCTCTTTAACAAATTCATTTGTACTTTTACCTTCATGACATTCCTTACTGAAAATTTTGAAAGAATCCATGACCAAATCGTTTCTTTGTTCATGATGACATAAACCTAAATTCAAATCATCATAAAAACCATTTGGGCCAACAATCTCTTCTTGAAAAGGTGAAATACATTTCTCAGCGAACACATCAACATTTAAAACTTCAAGAGCATGCATAATATTGTCACTCTTCGGTTCAAATTTCAGATCAGTTGTTTGTTGTTTAGGTTCACTATCATATTCTTCAGCATCCAACTTGTTGTCCTTAACCTGATCTAGAAACTTTCCACAAGCTGACAAATTTTCTTCAACCTTTTGGGCATCAGTGAACATTTGTTGTAAGGTGACAGACTTCCTTTCCAAAGAAGCAGAGACAGGTTTGGAGAGAGAGTTGTTGCATAGTGGAGCATGGAAACATCTTCAGTGGGTTGAATTTACTTGGGCAAGTTGTAATAAATATTGGAAAACCTCCTACTGAACATAGAAACAGTTTCATTGCTCTGCCTTTTCATGGTATAAAACTCTGTAAGATGTAGATCCAAAGATTTCCTCTTGCCCCAAAATTTCAAAAAGACATTCTTCAATTCCTCCCAAGAGATAATTGTCTTTGTATGCAAGTTTTTAAACCAGTCTTTGGTATCCCCTTTGAAGTATTGAGATAAGTCCCTCATACAAACATCGTCGTGATCAATCTTAAACAAATCTATAAAATATTCAAAATCTTGGATGTGCTTTTCAGCGAAAAGGTTATTGGGTTCTCTACCAAACTTAGGCAGGTATTTGTGGTGCTTTGGAGGAAAATCATGAAGAATAGAAGGCAATTTTAAAGGTATGGATCTATCTGGTATCTTAGAGGGCATAGGATTAAGTACACGAGATAGTGAATCAGCTTTGGTTTCATGAGGTTCAAAAAACTGAATATGGTCATTATATTATTTGGGAGAAGGATCTTGTTCAGAATCAGAAATGTAAGAAGAAAGTGTGTCTATATTTTTAAAGAAGGATATACCAATGTAGCTTTATGGTCTTCCTTTGAATGCATCAAGTAAAGAAATATTGTTTTGAAAAACTCAAGGAAGGACAAAAAGATATTGATGAAACAGGAAACTACTTCCTGGAGAAAACTCAATCTGATGTACCTAGTCTTTCCATTGTTTCCTTTCATATCTCTGTCAACGGGTCTCTTTCTCCAGTGGAATCTCTGAACTTGATTTAAACTTTTATTGGAGTCGCCAGGTGAATGATACAACCTTCGTGTGTTTGGATTTTTTTCACCATCAGAAGTCAAATCTGAACTCTGTCATTTATCCCAGGGAATATTTCACCTTCACTCCCCGACAATGGAACCATTAATGTTAGCACTTGGTAATTTATTTGGGTTGTATCAAAGAAACCCCAAGGTAACCTCAAACAAACTTTAAGTTGTATCATGACCTATACAACTAGAGAGGGCTCTCTCAAATATGTAAAAGACTGAAGAAGCTCAAAAAGATTTAGCAATAGGCACACAGAGGTCAGATTCTGCCATAGGACAGGTTTTGTTTTTTGTTTAAAGGGTTGGTAGGACAAATGAGAGAAGGGAACCATTGGGAAATGGGGTCAAAGTTTGAACTTAAAAATATTTAATCAATAGTTAATGATGTACTCTCAGAAAACAAAGGCACGGTAAGTATCGTTCTTCAGCAAATTATCAATTTTGGGATGACAGCAGAAAAAGAAAGGAGAGACCATTACACTAAGAGCACCTAACAAAGGTTCAATTATTAATATAACTTTAGAAGAAAAAAAAAGGAGATAGATCACCATAGACAAAGCACCGAATTTAGATGAATTTTGAACATGAAATCCTTAACATTTGAACAAGTTTTTACTGTATGAATGGAGCATCAAATGCAGAAACATTTACTCTCAGCTAAAAACTAGAAAGAACAGACAATAATGGAGATAAGCATTAACGGGGAAAACATACTGAGAACAACATTGTGATGAATCTTTGCCTCCAAAAGCACAGTACTTCTATATTGATTCATAAAGATGTTATGAAAAAATGATACACCGTCCAAAATCCGTTTTGGCTCAAAGTCCTACCCCCCTTTCTACATTGAGAATAATATCTTATATATCTAAAATGTATTACTAATAGTTACAACACATCTACACAAATAGAAATAAAATCCAAAATATCTAGAATCATCCCATCAAATGTTTCATGTCTGCAACTCACAGGATCTTCTTTCCATGCAATCTTATTTGAGATTTTTAATCTCCATATCAAGCCAACTAGGTTGATCTTCCTCGATGCCTTTGACTGCTTCAGCTTTAGCCACCTCTTTTGGTTGTTTGGCTCTTTTTCTTCTACTAGCTTGTGTGGTGTCTTCATCCTCGGGTTTATCTATATTAATGATCAAATCTTTTAGAACAGGGTTCAACCCAATCTTTGTGCTTAACCTCAGTTTATTAGTAGATTTTGTATGAGGTTTTTTCATTATGACTTGTGCACCATGCCTTTCTCCCTCTTTATCTGGAACTGCTGGAAATGATTTTGTCATAGTCTTCAAACCTTCTGATTTGCTGGAAAAAACTGAGTCTTTCTCTTTCATTTAAATTTTCCCTTTAGCATCCTCTGGTTCGTTAGGAAACATGGGGCTATTTTCCCCCATAACCGCACACGGATTGAATAAAAATGATCAGGATGAGCTGGATGGGTAATTTAATTTGCAGATATTTCACTCTAAAATAAATTGTTAACTTCTCTTTATGATATCTCCTAAAACAGAATGATACTACATGTCTTTGAGCAAAATCCACAATCAATCATAATCATTGGCTACTAGCTAATGATCCTATGCGAATAATGATCTCCATGCTATCACGTTCTCCATGATTTTCAGTTGTAAATACTCAATGATGGTTATTTTATTTTGATAGTGTCAAATAATTGAGATTGATTTGGCGGTGCTTATGTGTTCATTTAGCACTACATGGACGAATGGTGTGCAAGTATGGTCCTCGTGACTTTCCCCTTTGATGACTTGGCTTGACGTCAATATGTGTTTTCACACGTAGCTCTCAGAGTGGACCCTTGACGTGATATTATCACATGATTTCAGAAGTTGTCAAGGGTGGTTTGGATCCACACCACTTTAACTTCCGCAATCAATCATTCCATGTACCCCACAATCTATACCGCGGTTTGAATTGCAGAGATCACTTTACACATTAAACTTCGATCATTTTTTAACTCTGCAATAGACCAAATCCATTGATCTCTTTGGTGATCTGCGGTTTGGATGACCTCACTACAATATGCATTAGCCTACTATTTTAGCGCCCCCGCTAAGGTTTCGTCGGTCTGTCAAATTAAGGTTTGTCTTAGCACACTTAGAAACGACGTTATTTTTTCTTGTTTTTTGAAAGAAGATCAATAAACAATACTAACAGAAGGAAATAAACTCAGTTTGGAGTTTAGGGATAGCATTGTCAGACTGTATGCCTGAGCTGACGAACTTCAAAGAACCGGTTCTCTGGTGTGTAGATAAGTTCGATACAGAAAGGCGAATTATTCAAATTCAGGGGAAGTCGCCAATCTCTTTGACTCCATCGATTTTTAGGAGAATGTATTGACTCACAAACCCCACCATGCAATTCAAGAATGAAGAAGAAAAATAATTTCTTAAAGAACACCAAGGAGGAGGGGATTTCCTCAAGAACTATGTAATATCCTTATTTCCCCCAGCTTGCAATTAATCGTTAATTATGATCACCGTGCTATGGAATGTGAACAATCTAAATGTATTATTGTTGATATTTCCAAAAAATGACTATGGGGATGAAGCCTTAAAGTATTGGCCATGATATCACTAGAGGAAAGAGTGAGGAAACTGTAGAGAGGGTTCATTATGTCAAAATGACAAATTCTCTTTGTTGAAATAATAAGCCTCATCCTGATCCTAAGGAACAATCATTTAATGAAGGAAGGAGTAGTGGTTGAACAATCAACTACCCCCATGAATGGAAGCATGGATATTCTGTATGAGGAGACAGAAAACTATCAGCCTAAAGTACCACAAATTGCAGTTTTCCTACAGGCCCAGACTGACCCGAGTTCCTTCTAATAGAAGGAACGGGACAGTTCCAGAACCTCCCTAGGGGAAAAAAAATGAGAGGGTGTGCAAGAGAATAACGATACCATTCAGAAATAGGGAGAGCGTGTGAGACTCTCCAGCTAAGAAGAAGAACTGGACGATTAAGTTGCTCTATTTACTAAAGAGAACAAGAGAAAGGATCTCTAAGAGTTTGCAGAAAACATGACCTGAGCAGAAGGTCGCGAGCTTGATGCTGAGAGAGCATCTGATAAACCTCACAGAGGCTATGACAGAGAAAGAACCTCTGAGAAACTACAAAATTTCCCTAATGATATCATGGCTTGGCACAGGGGTGTCCAGAGCGCTAAGAATGAATGCATCTAAGCCTACGGTTGGGTGGAAAGGCAAACACCCACAGTTAGTAGGTTGGTGATCGACTGTAATAAATAAGTATTCCATAGACTCTGTAGACTTGAATTTAAAATGTCAGATTGAATGCTTGTATTTTATTTATACCGATACATCCTTGACATATAGGGATGATGGTATATTAGTGTATCTTGTTTGGATGTTAGATAATTGTGACTCTGGCGGTCCAACCGACTGAATATTTTGAGGTAGAGTTTGGTGATTTTCCCTTGTCAATGGTTTTTTGCTTACTTCTACCTAGAAAAGTAAAACTATCATTAATGGGGCTCTAAATTAATTTGGGACATAAGGCTTTGGCCTCTGTACTGGTTAGAGAATTATTCAAAGGGATTGCTCAGGGATCAATTCCACAATTAAAGAGTTGGGATAAAATATACAATATCGTTTGGGTCCGGTCGATCCCTTGAATTTCCTTGCCCTAATTGAGAACTTGAGTTATGTGAATGGAAGGTGCTTAATACAAACCAGTCGTCCAAGTAACCACGGGCTCATTCCCATGGCCTTAACCAGATTTCAGCTAATATTTAGGAGTGTAGCCTCTGGATCTTGACAGAGTTCCATAGGATCGGGACCTTGGAACCCTTCGCTGCACTCAAAAAGGATCTAAGTTGTTCGGGACTCCGGGAGTCTGGAGCTCTAGGGTGAATGAACATTGCAACGTCCAAATGCACCAAAGTAGACCTGTCGGACCGGTAACTTGTTGGTTGACAGACAGTTGGCGGTCATTTACCCGTTATCATGGGATACATCCCCTTGTTAAACCTCGATCCACTTCTCGATCGCGAAGTAACGTGAGTCATAGATCTGAGGCTATTTAGGATCTTCCATGACCATTGGATCTACGTCGTGGTAATTTGATGTTGACCTACTATGGGAGATAAAAGCTATTAAACAGACGGAACCTCCAAACATCGAACCTGCGAAGTAGCGTGGACCGTGGATCTAAGGATCCTTCGGGATCGTTCTCGACCGTTAGATCGAGCCTAGTAAAAGGATAGCGTAAATTACTACGGCGAATTCCTACTCTGGGAGGTTCAACATGTTGGTGAACGATAATATTGTCGGAGCGTCGAAGGCTGGAGTGACGTGGCATGTTGATGTCACCTAGGGTGGCGTGGACCCATAGTAGGTGTGCCACGTGTCACCCTAATTTGTGACTTTCACAGACCTTATGTGTCAAATAGACCTTGACATGTGTCACTAGTTGATTGGGCCACGTGTCACCCTTGTCCTCTGCCAAATGTATTCCATTAGATCTACGTTGTAGTCAGTTCGGCGTTGACCTACTTCGAGGGAAAAAGAGTGTTAAACGGGTGGAACCCCTGAACGCCGAAGTCGTGAAGCGATGAGGACCGTCGATCCGAAGAAGCTCTGGGGTCTCTCTTGACCATTTGATCTATACCATGGTTAGTCTCGCGTTGACCAATCTGGGAGTAAAAAGGAAATTACACAGTGAAACCCCCGAACGTCGAAGTCGCGAAGCAATGAAGGTCGTCAATCTGGGGATCTACGTGGACCTGTCTCGACCGTGGGATAAAATTGTATTGGGAGGTTGTTGGCGGGAGTTCAAAATTCGAAGCTCCGAGCGATTTTGCAGGTAGGAGAGGTTGTAGGCTCCTGGAGGCTGTCAGTATGGAGTGACATGGCACACTGACATCACCTAGGGTGACATGGACCCATGTTTGGCATGTCGTGTATCATCTTGATTCATTATTTTTATAGACCTTATATGCCAATCGAAACGTGACGCGTGTCTCCCATTGATAGGGCCATGTGTCATATCTATTATTTTCCATGTGTCACCCCTTGGTGTGTAGTTTCTTGACATAATGGCTAATGGGACCCCAGGATTTCGGGAGTTTGGAACTCTGGGAGGCTTAGGGTGTTAGAATGTATGCTCCAATGGGGCTGAAGGTCGGAGCCACGTGGAAGGATTGCGGGGTTTCAGGACTTCGTAGAATATGCGAGTAGAAACAAAAAGGGGTGTTTAGCTCCGAAGTGTCAAACGTCGAAATCCCCCAAGCCTATGTGTCAAACAAGGGTGAATCTCGGTCGTTGGATTTAACGATGGATTTATCTCCACCATAGATGCAGGAGTGCTAAGGAACTTTGGGACTTCGGGACTCTGGGAATGTTTCAGACATGAACAGGAAGGACAAAGGGTCGAAGGCCCGATGATCGCAAAGGCATAGGGAACATTCCTTATAACTGCCCTTCTAGTGGCCATGTCATCGCTAAAGGATGACATCCTTAGTCGATTATGTGCCAGGTGGGATGGTACAAATGAGGTGAACCCATGTGGGTGCCACATGGCCCTTGACCAATGATGCCTAAAGAACTTAGGAAGGGCATAACCTCCAATCCAGAGCTCGGATTTGAGCATGGTAACAGTCATTGAAAATATCTTGATGAGAAGAAGGGAATTAATAATAAAACTTGGATGCAAATGGCATAAACCTATTTTAAGGAGTACTTGAGTCCAGAAGGAAAATGGACTAAATAGGTGGCAGGAATTGCCTAAAAAGTGGGATTATGAAGCCTCTGTTAATTAAAAGTGTTGACTAAATGAAGGATTTGGAATTGGGAGAACAATCCTCCATGATTAAAGGCCTTATTGGAGTAGGTGAGATCAACTTACTTGACCTGTTATAACTGAAAAACTTCCTACTGGGGTAATCCCTCTTTGTAAAATAAAAGAAGTCATGAGGACTAAGAATGAACCTCATGGAAGAAGTGAAATGGCATGAGCAAGTTCAAAAGCTCATGGTTGTTCTAAAGCAGTGTAAATCTATATTAACTAAGGGTAGGTCTACGCATGAAAATGAAAGAGGTAAGTAAGTGGAGCTTGTTTTCACTATAGACATGGGTATAATGCTTGGTGTACGAAGATATGTCGAAATGCATATCACAAAGATAGAGCATTCAAAAGACATGCATATATACTTATTATAGTCTATCATTGACTGTAAAATATAGTGATTTCATAGATCATATGGTTAGTGATGATCTGACTATGGAAGCATAAGTAAAAGGTTGATAACGTTGAGTACATAGTGCCTTATGAGGATAAGGTAGAAGGATTAATGAAATGTTGATCCTAGATGTGGTAGAGGAAGTGTTGGGACACTTATAGATGACCCATGGGTAAGGTTGACATCCATAGGTGGATGGTATCTATATAAGGTATGGCTTGGTATGCTCAAGTAGTAGTGAGAGGGAATCTAGAAAAGGATTCCCTTCAAAAAACGTATGTTAACCAAAAAAATGGTTTGAGGCATGAAAGAGAATCTTGATAAGTTGTCTTGTTGCCTTGGGAACTATTGGAGTTGCCCAGATAATATTTATGGGATGTTGAATAATTTTACAATACCATAGGAAATAACACTTTCTTGTTGGTTGTTGTCATATGGAAAGAGGGACATAGTTATGACTATGTATGTTAAACTTGCCATGTGGATATCATGTGAATGACTGCAAGCTCTCAACTAAGAGGGAAGCTTGGTGTTGAGTATCTCTATGAGATATGTCATAAGAATGGCAGCAAGATCCTTGGGAGGAGGATCTGGAAGTCTTATATGTCCATGTGTATGAATGACATGGAAAAGAGTGCAATCAATGAGCTTGCATGATGAATGTTTGGATATTTTTGTATATGCTTGAGTGAATGGATTTAATGCATTGTGAGGTTTCTTGTTTTGAAGACTGATATTAAGACCAAATAGATATGAATGATATTAAATGTGCAAGTAATGCACATGTATGATGTAAGAGTATATGTATACTAAAGGCATGATCTGACTTCCTGGATGAGTGAAATGTAAGGCAAGAATTGCACTTGCCAAGATTAAATGAATACCATGGATGCATGGTTGACTCCATCCTAAAGAGTCATGAAAGTTTTGTTCTGAATGATAGCATTGAGGGGAATGTGTTACGTTCCCTCATGAAAATCAATTATAAATAGACGAAAGATCAAATGAGCAAGGATGCTCTGTTGATCATGATAAGAGGCAACATAATCATTCCTTTGAGGATCGCATGAGAATGATTGTGAACAATCATAAGTTGAATGATTTTAAAGTAAATATGTATGTGAGATATGAAATATACCTATGGTAGCTACACATAGGCTTATGATTATGCATGTGGTTAAGTACATCATGGGTGTAAGTTAACAAAGCAAGGAATATGTGTGGATAAATAAGTTGGATGCATAACAAAGATGCATGTTTATATTCCTTATGGAATATTTGGTAAACAGCTAAAGCTAACTCAAGGTTGAGGCCATCAAAGATAGTGATGGATATGTAATAAGTAAGTTGCATGCCAAAGGAGTTCTTGTGAAGGAACTGTGTAAAGACTCTATCAGGAGAACGGAATCACAACCTTAATGACTACTAAGAATTAAGCAGTGGGCTACAAGCCTATTTATATAAGAATCTTGGATTACATTCTAAAAACAATGTATGAGTGGAAGACTAACAAATGAATATTGAATATTTTGATAACTAAATGGTAATGTGCAGAGTGCACAGGTTCATAATTCATTGTGAACAAAAGGTTTGTTTTTGTAGGATGTTGATTTACCAAGAAGGTTGAGGTGAACCTAACTAATACTTCTCAAGGAAAAGAACATGAAGATAAAAATAGGAAGTAGATTGCATAAGCAAAGAATGAGAAAAGGAGGAACATTTTTCTCACCCTAAAAACTTTGAATCGTTTAACAAATTTGTAACCCTTAGAAGAGAGGTTGTGGGAACAAGTACAGCTAAAAAAAGGGGGGTGAATAAATAAGCATATTTAAAGGAATAGGCTTGGTCAAACCATTCTAAATAAAGTCAGTGAGGCCCTGGAAAATAACTCAGTTGGACTAAAAGTCCAGGGCTGTGTAGGAATTGGACGAGGGAAGATTTCCTTGACTCCTTTCTTATTGTTTATTGTATTTCTCTGGTATGAGAGACCGATTTAATGATGCAAGTAAATGTTTTGACACCATAATGATGATGGTTGTATGATTGTAAGAAAAATTGAGAATTGTTTGTGTTTCACTGATGAAAACATTAAGGATAATGTGATGAAGTGCATAAATCTATGTTGGGACATATCTGAAAATGTTTTATTGATTGGAATGCATCAAGGAAATGAATGTTTTCATAAGAGGGCAGACAATGGATTTTCCATTGAGGGAGGACCTTCCAATACTCTACTTGAATTATAGAGGTGTTAAAGAAAAGAGAATTTTGGGTGGCCATGAGTGTTGGTACCCTGGTTACTAATGAGGGAAGAATGCTTGGGTGCATTCAAGAGAAACTTTTAGTTTCATATGTGTTGATTTGGGATCGTGATCAGCCTGTAGCAGGAAGCATAGTCATGTTGTAAGAGTGAATGAGAATGATTAAACCTATGGAGAAGAGGTTGGTTGAGTTCCAACACACCATGGCAAGGTGTTTGTCATAAGTATGGAAAACTTGAACCCAACGTAAGGGTACATTGGGTATGGATGTGGCCATGAATATTGGCACACTGATTAAAGTCAACTTATATTTGAATTGCATTTGGAAATTTTGGTATGTGGAAAGGATGCATACGTAAATAATGATATTTTATTTTGTTTTGTACCCTTAAATAGGTGAAAATGACTTGGATTGTTAGTATGCATAGTTTTTAAAATATAATATGCATGAAAACTAACAATTTGTTTTGTAAGGAATGTTGAAATTGCAGGAAGAAAAGGGTCTTGGATATGGTAGTGTTGTAAGTGTTGGAAGATTGGTTGTTGTCATTGATGTCAACCCTAGCCATTGGTTTTTGGACCCCACATTTGATCGAAGTAGATAGACATGAAGGAAATTACACATACAAATACAACACCCATGGATGGATAGTATAAGTCATGCCTCTTCCAGTGGTATGTGGCACGTCACGTGGATCCTCACAATTGAGGAGAAATGAATTTTTGAAGATGACAATGTGAATTGAAGCAGAAACTACATGTCGGCCCTAATGTTAAAAGGAAGTGACATAAAGGGTATAAATACATCTCATTATACATTCATTTTTAACACACACAAGTTTATTAATGAACAAGGAGATATAAGTCGAATTTATGAGGAAATCTGAAGTAAAGAAGGTCGAATTCCAAGGGAGGATGAAGCCTTTTGGTGTTGTCTTCTAAGGTATGTTATTTACAGGTCATCTTACCATTTTCGCTATAACTTTGTTTCTAGAATGATTCAGATGATGAAATTTGGAGGCTATTGATAAGAAATATATAGGTACCTACAGTAAAAATTTCATCTCTTTATTCGCAATATTTTTTTAGATACACTCTGTGGAAGATAGGTTTTTTTACTAGTCTTGAAGCTAGTCATAAACAAGTGTTCCGAGTAAAATAGTCATAACGTATTCATATAGAATCCAAATGAAGTGAGACCAATTGAATTGGAAAGAGTACGGGTTGTAGTTTCCTGTGTACGAATTTCAGAATCTAATGTTAAATATTGAGTGTGGGGCATTATGTACAAGTTCGATCTCCTGAATAAACCAAAATTGAATCAGGGCTACCATTTTCTCTATAACTCCTTTTGTGGGAGGATTCAAGGAGTGAAATTTGGAGGAGTTTCAAAGAATAAATTGAGTAATATTATCTACAAGATCATAGTATTCCAAGAAGTGAAGAATTGTAGAAGTTGAAGAAGTCTCAAGAAGCATTATCAGGTTCTATGTGATGGTTAGTTGATGGTGATAATTTAATGTAAAGTTTGATTATCTCTCATATATTCTTGGGTGGAAGGAAGGGGCAAGGATGGAGAGGCCAACTCTCTCTTGATATTGGAGGATTGTATCTTCCTTTTGGATGTTTATCCCTGACTTTATATTTGGAAGTTGTATCTACCTTTGGAATTCATTACTTCATTTGAACAATAATACATGATTACTTCTTATATATTGTGCATGGTGTATTGGTGTATCTCTTATACCATTCTTCATTGTTCATTGGATAGTCTTCATTGTTGATTGGATATAAATTGAATACATGATCTGATTGAAGTACAAGTTCAAAAATACTAATTTCTCTAAATACTGATTCACCCCCCTCTTAGTATTTCCAACAATTGGTATCAAAGCAGGTTGCCTTCATAACAGTTTAACCACTGGAAGGAAAATCCTGAGTAGAGATGGATAACCATGAGCACATTCCAAATGGGATTCAACGGTTTGATGGAAGCAATTATGCATACTAGAGTGATAGAGTGAAAACTTACCTAATAGCTTTGGGAGTAGACATTCGGTACTTAGTTGTAAATGGCTATGTAATCCCGAAGAATGCTCCAACCGATCCAAATGAGAAGAAGCTTATGAGTTGTAATTAAAAATACAAACATGTTATTCTAGGAGCATTGGCACCAACCATTGCTAGCAAAGTGATGGGTTGCAACACTGCTAAAGAGGCATAGGACAAACTCAAGAGTATCTATGAAGGTGATCCAAAAGTTAAGTAGGTCAAGCTTCAACGACATAGAGAAGAATTTGAAAATTTGAACATGGATGAAAAGGAAGATATTGCAACCTATTTTCTTAGAGTTTATGAAGTTGTCAATGCTATCAAAGGATTAGGTGAATATCTCAATGAATCCTTGGTTCTACAAAAAGTGTTGAGATGACTTCTCTTGAAGTATGATGCTAAGGTCTCTTCCATTGAAGAAACTAGGGACTTGACCAGAATGACAATGGATAAATTACATGGGTCTCTTATAGCATATGAAATGAGAACAGGTACAGAAAGTGACCAACCAAACAATGAAGCAGCCTTTAAAGCCATAAATAAGACAAGGATAATGACCTTGATGAAGAAATAGCAAATTTTGTAAGAAGGCTCCAGAAGGGAATTGGCAGATACAAAGGTAAGTCTCCTCTCAAATTCTTTAATTGTGGTAGAATAGGACATATTGTTGAAAAATTCTACTATAAAAAGAGAAGTCTCAATAATAAAAAGAGCTTCCACTCCAAGGATGATGAAATATCCTCAGATGAGAGTGATGGAGGAGAAGTCCTCTTCATAACCCAAGAAACCCAGGATGATGATCACAAGAGTTCTAAAGAAGAAGAAATCATTTCTAAAGAAGATCCAGATGAAGAAACCAACCTTGATTCCTTTTGGGGATACAAAGACAATGTAGAGAGTGAACAAGAAGATGAGAATCTTGAAAAGTTGAAGCATGTTGAAACTGAAAATAGCAAGATTAGAAACACAAACATAATACTAAAAGGTGAATTGAGTAGTTGTGAAGAAGAGAATTACAAGCTTGAAAAGACCATTGGTATCTTGAAGGAATAATTAGAATATTAAAAGAAATTGAAAGCAGAATTGGATCACACAAAAGGGGAGTTACTATTGACAATAGAAAAGTTGAATAAATTCGAAAAAAGCACTGAAAAATTAGATGAGATCCTTAGCAGTCAAAGATCTCCAAATGATAAGACAGGACTAGGATACAATGATAGTTTGAAGACAACAAAATAAGAGAAATAAGATGAAAATGATGAAACCAACACTCCAGAGCAAGTTGAACAACAAGATAGAAGACTAGAATTCAGAAGGAATGAGACATCAAGAAGATCCTCTCCCATCAGGTATGAAAGAAATAATTATGAAGGAAACTACAGAATAATATATCATGGACCCAGATGGACCACACCACAAAGAAGATCACTTACTCCCAGATATACAAATTTATTTCTTGGACATTGTTATACTTATGGAAATTTTTGACACAAGGCAATCAATTGTAGAATCAATGAAAGGAATAACTACACAATATACATGAATGGTGCAAATAGTAGATATGAAAATGTTCGTAGACCTGTCAACAGAAATTATAATCCATTTGACCCATTAATGGATCAAAATATTGGTCGCAAAGCACGAGATTGCAGAGAGATGAAGGAAGATAATCATATGCCAAATGTCCCTATATCAACTACAACAAGGAAAAGGAAATAAATTCCACACAATGAAAATTTTTGAATAGAATTGGTCGCTAAAGAATGAAAAGAATAAGATGAATGGCTCATAGATAGTGGGTGCTCATCTCACATGACCGGAGATCAAAGAAAAATTGTCAGCTTGAAGAAAAAGGGTGGAAATTTTGCATTTGGAGATGACTCATCTACCAAAATACTTGGAAAAGGAACTATAAAGCTTGGAAGTGAAAATGTAAAAGCAGGAAAAGTATTAGTGGTTGAAGATCTGAAGCATACTCTCCTCAGTGTCAGCAAAATATGTGATCAAGGATACACTCTTACGTTTGACTCCCGAAAATGTAAAATCATATAAAATAACTCAGGAAGATTGGTTGCAACTGCAACAAGAAGACAACACAATATATACATCCTAGACATGAAGAAGAGAGAGAAGACAGAAGCCACACAAAAGGATTCTAAGGAAGAAAAATTTCCAAAGACCAAAAATAAGGATGAAGTATTATTGAGTTCTACATGTTCAGGGGGAGCAGCCCCAAAGAAGAAGGTCACCTTATGCCATTGAACTCAATGGGAGAAGCCCCACATTTTTCCATTGATGTCAAAGGGGGGTAGAAATTGGGATCATGATGGCAGGGGGAGCATGAGTGTTTCCATCAATGACAAAGGGGGATATTGTTGGAAGATTGGTTGTTGTCATTGATGTCAACCCTAGCCATTGGATTTTGGACCCCATAGTTGATCGAAGTATATATACATGGAGGAAATTACACATGCATATACAACACCCATGGATGGATAATATAAGTCATGTCACTTCTGGTGGTATGTGGCATGTCACATGGATCCTCACGATTGAGGAGAAATGAATTTCTAAAGATGACAATGTGAATTGAAGCAAAAACTACATGTTGACCCTAATGTTAAAAGTAAGTGACATAAAGGGTATAAATACATCTCATTATACATTCATTTTTTAACACACACAAGTTTATTAATGAACAAGGAGATATAAGTCGAATGTATGAGGAAATATGAAGTAAAGAAGGTCGAATTTCAAGGAAGGATGAAGTCTTTTGGTGATGTGTTTTAAGATATGTTATTTACAGGTCATATTACCATTTTCTTTATAACTTTGTTTCTAGAATGACTCAGATGATGAAATTTGGAGGCTATTGAGAAGAAATACCTAGGTACATGTGCTAAAAATTCTAGAACTGTATTCGCTATAATTTTGGAGATACACTCTTTGGAAGATGGGATTTTTTACTAGTTTTGAAGCTAGTCATAAACAAATGTTCCAGGTAAAACAATCATAATGTCTTCATAGAGAATCTAAATGTAGTGAAACCAATTGAATTGGAAATAGTACGAGATTTAGTTTCATGTGTACGAATTTTAGAAACTGATGTTAAATATTGAGTGTGGGGAATTATGTACAAGTTCACTCTCCTGAATAAACCAGAATTGAATCAAGTCTACCATTTTCTCTATAACTCCTTTTCTAGGAGGATTCAAGGAGTGAAACTTGGAGAAGTTTTAGAGAATACATTGAGTAATATTATCTACAGGATCAGAGTATTCCAAGAAGTGAATAATTGCATAAGTTGAAGAAGTATCAAGAAGCATTATCAGCTTCTATGTGATGGTTGGTTGATGGTGATAATTTAATGTAAAGTTTTATCATCTCTCATATATTCTTCGGTGGAATGAAGGGGAAAGGATGGATAGGTCAACCCTCTCTTGAAATTGGAAGATTATATCTTCCTTTTGGAGGTTTATCCCTCCCTTTATATTTGGAAGTTGTGGCTACCTTTGAAATTAATTACTTCCTTTGAACAATAATACATTGTTACTTCTTATATATTGTGCATGGTGTATGGGTGTATCTTGTATACCATTCTTCATTTTTCATTGGATAGTCTTCATTGTTGATTGGATATAAATTGAATACATTATCTTATTGAAGTACAAGTTCAAAAATACTAATTTCTCTAAATATTGATTCACCCCCCTCTCATTATTTCCAACAGTAAGCCCATAAGGGAGACCAAATGCATGTTGATCTAAATTGATATGGGAAGGAAAGTCCCATACTTGTGCATCTGGTTCCTATGCGGAATAGATCTAAAAATAAATGTGGAATTTGGAAATCTGTGGGTGACATATTTGCAAGAAAATTATGAATTTGAAATTGATGATAATATCTCATAATTTCTATATACCTGTGATACAGGTGAGATGAAAAATATTTTTCTAGGAAGGACAGGTAGAGAAAGTTTGAGGGACGCCTCAACTGTAAGGCTCAATGAAGTCTTTAGAACTCTTCATGTGTGATAAAACCTTGGCAAGGAAAGATGGATCGCCTGAGGGAATGTATATCAGAGAATGGGATGCTTGAGCTTGGGCTTGGAGGCTGAGTGACCACAAGGAAGAGGAGACTCTAATAATTTTTATAAACTATCAATTGGGATCATGCACACAATGGGTATGTCAATGAAAAACAGTGAGCTAAGATAACAAGATAGCCATATGGATGAAAATCCACAAACTTCACAGATAAGTATTGTGCTAGATTATGAAATTTTGCCTTCTGAATTTTGCACAACAATAAAATGTTTTCACGTGAAATTGTGATTAATATGTTTGTTTTCCAAGATTATTGAAGGAAGATGACAAAGGCCAAGGGTCTGGAAAGGACCTCACCAAGAAAGAGGATCAATATTTCTGAAGCAGCTGAATGACAAAGGCATGACAAGTGTTACTGAGAAAGAACATTGAGGACGGTGTTCCTTTTAAAGGGGGAGGGGATTGTAATACACTTGTTTCCCCCAGCTTGTAATTAATCATTAATTATGATCACCATGTTATGGAATGTGAACAATGTAAATGTATTATTGTTTAGATTTCCAAAAACTAACTGTGGGGGTGAAGCCTTGAAGTACTGGCCATGATATCACCAAAGAAAAGTGTGAGGAAACTGTAGAGAGGGTTCATTATGTTAAAATCACTCAAATTCTCTTTGTTGAAATAATAAGCCTCATCCTGATCTCAAGAAAAAATCAGTTAATGAAAGAAGGACTGGTGGTTGAACAATCAACTACCCCCATGAATGGAAGCATGGAGAGTCTGGATGAGGAGACAGAAAACTGTCATCCCGAAGTACCACAGAGTACAATTTTCAGAAAGAGGGAGAACATGTGAGACTCTCCAATTGAGAAGAAGAACTAGAAAATTAAGTTGTTTTGGTTACTGAAGAGAACAAGAGAAAGGATCTCTGAGAGTTTTCAAAAAACATGACTTGAGCATAAGGTCGCAAGCTTGATGTTGAGGAATCATCCAATAAACCTCGCAGAGGCTGTGACAGAGAAAGAACCTCTTAGAAACTGCAAAATTTCCCTAGTGATATCATGGCTTGGCACGAGGGTGGCCATAGTGCTAAGAATGAATGCCTCTGAACCTACAATTGGGTGGAAAGGTGAACAACCATAGTCAAATGGTCGGTGATTGATTGTAATAGATAAGTATTCCATAGACTCTGTAGACTTGAATTTAAATTGTCTGATTGAATGCTTGTATTTTCTTTATACAGATACATCCTTGACATATAGGGATGATGGTATATTATTGTATCTTGTTTCGATGTTATATAATTGTGACTCTCGCAGTCCAAACGACCGAATATTTTGAGTTAGAGTTTGACCATTGTCCCATGTCAATGGTTTTCTTCTTACTTCTACCTAGAAAAGGAAAATTATCAGTAATTGGGTCTCTAAATGAATTTGGGACATAAGGCTTTGGCCTCTGTACTGGTTAGAGAATTCTTCAAAGCGATTGCTCAGGGATCAATTCCACAAGTAAAGAGTTTGGATAGACTTTATAAGACATTTTGGGTCTGGTCGATCCCTTGAAATTCCTTTTCCTGTTTGAGAACTTGAGTTTTATGAATGGAAGGCGCTTCCTTCAAACCATTCGTCCAAGTAATGACGGTCTCATGCCCACGGTCTTAACCAAATTTTGGCTAAGAGTTATGAGTGTAGCCTCTAGAGCTTGACAGAGTTCCATAGGACCAGGACCTTGGAACCCTTCGCTACACTCAAAAAGGATCTAAGTTTTTCAAGACTACGAGAGTCCGGAGCTCCGGGGTGAATGAACATTGCAACGTCCAAATGCGCCAAATGAGACCTGCCAGACCGGTAAGTTGATGGTTGACTGATAGTTGGTGGTCATTTACCCGTTATCGTGGGATACATCCCCTTGTTAAACCCCGATCCACTTCTCGGTCATGAAGTAATGCAAGTCATATATCTGAGGCTATGCAGGATCTTCCGCGACCGTTGGATCTACGTCGTGGTCATTCGTCGTTGACCTACTTCGAGAGAGAAAAGGTGTCAAATAGATGGAACCTATGAATGCCAAACCCACGAAGTAATGTGCACCGTTGATCTAAGGATCCTTCAGGACCCTTCTCGACCATTAGATCGAACCTAGTAAGAGGATAGTGTAAATTAATTTGGAAAAGTCCTACTCTAGGAGGTCCTTCATGTTGGTTAACGAGAATATCGTCGGAGCACCGAAGGCCAGAGTGACGTGGCATGTTGATGTCACCTAGGGTAACATGGACCCATAGTAGGTGTGCCACGTGTCACCCCAATTCGTGACTTTCACATACCTTATGTGTCAAATAGACCTTGACACATGTCACTAGTTGATTGGTCCATGTGTCACCCTTGTCCTCTGCCAAATGTCTTTTGTTGGATCTACGTCCTGGTCGGTTCGGCGTTGAACTACTCCAGGGGAAAAGAGTGTTAAATGGGTGGAACCCCTGAACGCCGAAGTCATGAAGCGATGAGGACCTTCAATCTGAAGAAGCTTTGGGTTCTCTCTTGACTGTTCGATCTAGACCGTGGTCAGTCCGACGTTGACCATTCTGGGAGTAAAAAGGAAATTACACAGCCAAACCCTCGAACGTCGAATCCGTGAAGCAACAAAGGTCATAGATCTAGGGATCTATGTGGACCTATCTCAACCATGGGATAAAATTGTTTTGGGAGGTTTTTGGCGGAATTTCGTACTTCTGAGCTTCGAGAGATTTCACATGTAAGAGAGGCTGGAGGCTCCCAGAGGCTATCAGTCTGGAGTGACATGGCACGCTGACGTCACCTAGGGTGACATGGACCCATGTTTATCATGTCATGTATCATGATGATTCATTCTTTTTACAGACCTTATATTCCAATTGGAACATGACACATGTCTCCCATTGATAGGGCCACGTGTCATCTCTGCTCTTTGTCGTGTGTCACCCCCTGGTGCGTAGTTGCTTGACCTAATGGCTAATAGGACCACGGGAGTTCAGGAGTTCGGAACTCTAGGAGGATTAGGGTGTTAGAACATATGCTCCAATAGGGCCAAAGGTTGGAGCCACGTGGCAGTATTCCAGGGTTTCGGGACTACGGAGGATATGCGAGTAGAAATAAAAAAAAGGGACGTTCGGCACCAAAGCGTCGAACGTCGAAATCCCCCGATCCTATGCATCGAACAAGGGTGAATCTCAGCCGTTGGATTTAACGGTGAATTTATCTCCACCATAGACGTGGAAGTGTTAAGGAACTCTGGGACTTCGAGACTCCATAAATGTTTCAGACATGGACTGGAAGGATGAAGGGTCGAAGGCCTGGTGATCGCGAAGGTGTGGGGAATATTTCCTGTAACCGCCCCTCTAGTTGCCATGTCATCACTAAAGGATGACAGGCTTGGTCGATTCAGTGCCAGGTGGGATGGTATGAATGAGGTGAACCCACGTGGGTGCCACATGGCCCTTGACCAATGATGCCGGAAGAACTTGGGAAGTGCGTAACTTTCAATCCAAAACTCATATTTGAGCATGGTAACAGTTGTTGGAAAGCTCTTGATGAGCAGAATCTGACGGAGATCTCAAGAAGAGGATTTGAGATGATTGAGAAAATCAAAATTCTTATGTCCCATCTAAAAAGGTACTTAGGGGTCTGGTGTGTCACAAACTATCTCTCCAGCCCGAGAGTTGATAGCAACTCCACTCAGGTTGAGGTAAGTTCTTTGAAATACTCGTACAAATAATTCACTTGGATTTTTGCCCGTATAATTGGAATAGAGTCCACGGCCTCTATGGAGAAATACATTGTTTATTTTATTGACTTTTTTGTTCATGAAGATGCCTTGATTTACTGGGCCCAAATTGTTTCAAATGAAATATCATTTCAAATTGGTGGTTTAAGAAAAAACAAAAAATTATATGACTTCCTATTTGGTATATGTTATAGCCTACTACCAAAAATTTGAAGACTTGTCGAAGGCAAGGAGTGTTGATTTCAAGATGGAACCAACTTTCGTTTGGTACCCGGCTTTATGGAGACATAAATCCCAATATAGTTTCTACACGGTCCAAAATGGTTATATTTTTGGTTTCAAAGAAAAAAAATTACTCGTACTACATCGAGATTGTCACTAGAGGCTACCTCTTTTATCGTTGAGAAAGGAATTTTTGAAACTTTTTAAGATTTTAGTTTTCTGAGACTATTCGATTTTCAGGGGAAACCCTTCTTGCTCCCCTTTTATGTGTCTAATTGACTCTTTTTCATCGAGATGTGTAGACAGTATAAACAATGGGCACACTTTTTCAATGAAAAAAAAAAGAAACAATTCATTTCACTGCCATGGAGGGTTGGGGAAATAGTTTTCAAGCATGTTTCCCACTTAGATGAATTTGTTGGTCACTTGGATTAACTTGATTTAAAGGAATCTCAATGCATCAAGAGTTTTCCCCTAAGGACTTATTTTCTGCACATGTCCCTAGTTGGATACTCTTTATATTTTTATAACTCTGAACAGTCCAAGGGAGGAGGAGACAACCAAAATCTCCCCGAGGCCTCTATTGAAGAATTCTTTAACGATGTTGAAGAGTTGGAAAGCCCTAATGAGTGCTAGAGAGAGAAGGGTATATAGGAAACAAGAAAGAACCCTAATTCAACCAGTATTTCACAGAGAGATACTTCTACAAAAACAAAACCTAGAAGCAGTGGTCTAGAACCAAAAAGAACATCTGTCATAAATTTAGATGACAGTGCTAATAAAGACCCTACCAAAAAAAAATGGAAAAATCTCATGTTGTACACACTTCCATTAAAAGAAAGAGAGAAACCCAAAAAATGGAATTGGATGTACCTGAAATTGAGTAAAGTCCTTGAGCCATGGAAGTACATGAAGTGATAGAAAAACCCAGTTGGTCAGAGAAAAGATTGATGGAAATTAGGAAAATTGCTAAGACTTTGGTTTCCCAAGAGCCAAAGATCATTGAGGAAGAATCTATCACACTTCACCACGCGGTCTACTATAAAAATTCTAAGAAATTTTTAATAGAGAAAGTGAATATGAAAAATAAGAAAGTTGCTAAGAAATGGAAATCAGAAATCGATTTGCAAGGGGTTGCACCCTCAAAAATTGTGCAATTTCACAAGGAAACGGGGGAAGCACTAAAAGAATCTATTTTTTATATTGAGAAAGAAAATTCATTTTTAAAGGAAAGAATAAATGAATTGGAGAAAGTTGTAACTCCAAAACCATTATTTGTTGAATCGTTAACTACAATCTAGCTAACACTTATCCTCAAAGATGTCCTTGAAAGCAGTTCTAAATTAAGGGATTCATCCAGTTTATTGTTGGTTGTAAGAAAATATGTTGGAGATGGTATCCAGAAGAGAATATACCTAATCCTTGAAATATGGGAGTTAGCACAGATTTCAACCAATTCTTCAACAAGGATTATGCGAATATCTCCAAAAAGACTTAAAAAATGATAAATGATTTTACAAAGAAGTTGTGGGAACATTTGCAACAAAATTTTCAAGCTTGAGTGACACCCATAAAACAGAACAAAACCTTCCTTCCAGTATTTGAATGAAACAAACTAATGTGTGTTGGTTGAAAAGGATTAAATGTTTGGATCTTATATTTGCTAAGATGATGAAAAGTCTTGAACGCTCTGCAAAAAAATGGCTCTAGGGTTTCAACACTCGCGTGCGTGCTGTAATAGCACCCTATGAGGGAGGGGATCTTCCCTCGGGATCCTCGTCCCCATATCTGCAGGCCTTCCAGGCCCTCATCATTTCTTATGCTAAAGCCCCCAAGCCCTCGCCCTCCTGATTCGTCAAAAAGGCAATCGAAATCCATAAGGTTGTTGTCTTCGCTCCTTCAGCGCGACCTTTGGCTCTCAGACTCATAGACAGAGGATTAAAAGGATAGTTCATAGGCTTGTGACCTTCCCCAAGATCCATGCACATCTAGTTGGAAGCAAATTGGCACAAACTAATCAAGGGACAAGTGTCAGCAACCTTCTGTGGTAAGGGATTCTTCACCTTTCTGTTTGAAAAAAACGAGGATAGAGATATGATTTTTCGAAGAAGTCCTTATTTCTTGGGGGCCAGAGGAATGTACCTAAACAAATGGACCCCAGACTTTATCGCTGAGAATGATATTCCCTCAGCAGTCCCAGTATGGGTGAGGTTGCCCTTCCTTCCCCTACATTGTTGGAACGATGAAACCATTAGAAACATAGGAAACACCCTCGGAAAGTACATTGATCGTGATGAACCATGGGAAGACCTTCAGGTCTGCACTAGACTATGTGTGGAAGTAGATCTGGAAAAATGTCTACCTGAAGCAATACAACTGAACCTGGACAGTTGGTTCTACATCCAACAAGTAGACTACGAGCAAATTCCCTTCATATGTAAAACCTGCCACGAATATGGACATTTTGCCAAATCTTGCCCCCAGGCCAAAGACATGTAGGACCAAGCTCCCAAATAAGACCACTGGCAACAACCAAAGAGGAAAAAAACAAATGGGAAAACCCAACCCATCCCGACTCAAAACCAAAGGGAAAAACCTCCAAATCCAAAAGAAACAAGACCTGGATCCCCACAAAAAGGAGAATCAGGCCACAATCAATATGCAGAGCTCCACCTAGATGGAAATGTCGAAGAAATCAGGTAATCCCAGGAAGAAAACAATGGAAAGGGACAAGAAGAGGAAGGACAAGGAAATGGAAAAGGCCCAGCCAAGGAAAAAGAAGTCTTGGATCTAAGCGGAGACTCCTCAAAATCTCTCCCTACCCAAGCTATGGAAAACCCAAAAATATTAGAAGAGGCGAGACAGTACTCCTCAGAAAGTGACTCCGACTTGGAATTAACTCAACCAATGAATAGCAGGAAGTCTGGAAGGAAATCACACAGAAATAAGAGAGAATCGGCAACAGATAGAGAAAAGGAACTGGGCATACAAAAAACAATCGAGGAAACTCTAAAGAAAGATGGAAAATATGGGAAAAACAATGCAGCCCAACATAAGGGAACATCTTCACGTCCCTCAAGAGGGGGGGCACCAAAACACCCTGATAAATGATAAAAATTGTCTCCTGGAATTGTAGGGGATTAGGAAGTAAACTCAAAAGAAGAAGTCAAAAAAATGATATAAGCAGAAAAACCTTCAATCCTCATGATCCAGGAGATGAAAATGAGGGAGCAGGAAACCCTAAAAGACCTGCAAAAAATATGGAGCAAATGCGATGGGCATGCAGTGAGCTCCAGAGGGGCTTCAGGCGAAATTGGAACCTTCTGGAAGATAGAAGAATTCGACTTTAAAGACCAAATGCAAACCCAATTCCGGCTTATGGTAAATCTTCTCAATAAAGACTCAGGTATGCAATAATCCATCATCAATTTTTATATGCCAAACAACTATAATGAAAAAAATGAATGCTGGCAATCCCTATTGGATATTTCTAAGGAGAATCCTTCCTAGAACCTTATTATTGCAGGTGACTTCAACACAACGAGAGCTTCAAAGGAAAAAAGAGGGGGCTCGGTGGTAAGGGATCAATTTTGGTAAAGGTTGGAGGACCTTATATCGGACCTAGATATCTTTTATGTTCCCTCGAACAAGGGAATGTACACTTGGAATAATATAAGAGCAAGGCCTGGGCACATAGCCGCAAGATTGGATAGATTTATGATCAACAGCTCGTTGTTTTCCCTCCCTATCAAACCCTTCTCTACGAATCTTCCCTGGGCGGGCTCGGATCACCGTCCCATAAGACTGGCCTTTGAAGCTCAAACTAACTGGGGCCCAATCCCCTTCAAACTCAACCCCCTCTAGCTAGATGATCCGAAATCGAATTCAGCAGGTTGTCAGGGCATGAAAAATGCTCAAAAATGAAAGTGCTCGGAATCCGACGAAACCAACACTACTGCGTCCAGCTCGTCTTCCTGATTCCGGCGGTATATTTATTTTCGCGAACGGAGTCTGTATGGAGGAGATATCGCGCTTTGACCGCCAAGTCAAACAGGGAAAAAATATGGGATGCTGACTGTACTTGTCCGTACAGTCCGTACGGCCACGTGGAGGGCCGTACCATCAGGATGACGTGGCAGAAGACAGATGTGGCGTATTTGTATTGGTTGATTATCAACGAATTGGGTGTTGACACGTGTCAATGGTAGCCAATAAGGTGTGGACACGTGGTCCAACCTATTGGTGACACGTGTCCTTATAATATTGGTTCATATGTTTATATGTATAAAATGAGATGGGAGTCCGTGGGGTTCGACCTCGGGACCTCCCCCACTGTATAAACTTTAATACAAGTCCGCTAACCAATAGTCTCGCCAATATTCCTTGTGTATAAAATGGTCGGGCTTATATTTAAGTTTGGTTGTAAGCCTTGGTTGAAAAGGGGGCGGGTCGGGACTTACGCCCCGACCCATGGTTCCATAGTTCAACGCATATAACCATACGTTTTGATATATGGGCGTGGGTTAATATAACATATGTTATGTTATATGTGTTTTAAAACCATATTAAATATGCGCGGTTATGGTGTTATGGTGACCGTTATGCRCGGGGTTTATTGTTTGTTATGGATTGGGCGGTTATGTGTTAGCMCGTGGCCCTATGGGCCTAAACCATATGCTYGGATGCTGGTGTTAGCGAAAGGGGTGGCCCGCGCTATAGCGCGTGGCCACATGGAGCCTATACGACCGTGCAAAATGGGGCGCGCCCAGCCTTGGGGGGCTAAAGCCCATTTGTAACTACTATATAGTTTGGAAGTGGGTTTTTCAACCACTTTGTTATTAATTAAATGTAATTAACTCCATTTTTAATGTAATTGGGAGTTATTGGGATTTTTTAGAGCCTAATTCTTGGGAGGAAGTTGGAGATTGAAACCAACTTTCCCAACTATTTAACCAAGGCCATGTTGAGGCCATTGGGTCATGCTTTGGAAGATTTTTTACGGTTTTGGAGAGAAGAGATGCTGAGGCAAAGCCAAGTCAAGGCCAGTTTGAGGCAAGGAAGCTGTTGAGGTAGAGATGCTGTCGGACGATTTCTGAGAGTTCGGTATATCCGTTTCAAGTGCCGTAAGTTGTGCAAGATTCTAGAGATCATGGCGAACAAGACCAGATCAGTCTAGGAGCCAATCGGCAATTGTAAAGATGTACTAATAAGCTTTTGAAAAGAAATCAAGAAGCCTCCCTCACAGAGAAAAGGCCCGGAGAAGTAGGCAAAGTTGTCGAACTCCGTTACCAAACTTGTGCATTATGGTTTGTTGTTTACATTGCATTTCAGATTTGAAATTATGTTAATGGCTGTATAATTCATTTGTTTTTCTCGCTCTTTCATTAAGTTTCCCAATGGTCATTTAATGCATGCAAATAATAACTCAACCATAGTCATTTCGAAAAATCCTAACGGATCACTAGATCACCCCGAGCTCATACAATCCATCTCCCAATTATGGAATCAGTGGATCACAGTCTCACCAAATTACATATGGGAGTAGAAGCTAAAATTAGTCAAGGATTTATTAAAGAGCTGGGCTAAAAAATCTTTGCAGAGCAAAGCAAAAGACAAAAAAGTATCAACTAGAATCTATACAAGAAGAAATGGAAACTATAGAAATTCAGCAAAACCTCCTCATCAAAGAGAAAAAACTGCACAAAGAGTACCTACAAGCTCTAGCAGAAGAGGAAATCGCTTGGCGCCTTAAATCCAGGAATCTTGGCTGAAAGCAGGAGACCAAAATACGACTTTCTTCCACAATCAAGCCAAAGTCAGGAACTGGTCAAATTGAATTTCAGAACTCAAAACCCCCGAGGGTGAAATCCTAAAGGATTTCACCCAAATCAAGCAGCACGCCTCCTCGTATTTCCAAAATCTATACACCACTAATTGAAGCCTTTCTCCGGCATAGAAAGGATGAGGATCAACTAATTGAAGCCTTTCTCCGGCATATTCTTCAAAATATCACTGAGGATGATAACACCCACCTTGACAAACCCATCGAAGAATCAGAAATCCTAAGAGCCATGAATCAATTCCAAGATGACAAAGCCCCGAGCCCAGATGGCTTCACGCTACATTTTTATAAAAAATGTTGGCATATCATCAAAAAATACTTCATAAGCATGGTGCCTTTAGCACACAAGGCTAAAACGTTGGGAGGACAAACTGACTCTTATTTCCTAGCTCTCCTCCCAAAGGATCCTGGAGCCTCCTCTCTAAACCGCTTCAGACCCATCCCCCTATGTAATCTTTCTTACAAAATCCTCTCCAAAATTATAGCAAACAGACTAAACCCCCTCCTCAGCTCACTAATCCTACCAAACCGAAGCTTTGTAGCGAGTCACTATATTTTGGATAACTTCATCCTAGTCCAAGAGGAAATTCATGCCAGCATATCCTAGGGGGACTAAGGCATGGCTATAAAACTAGGCATGGCCAACGCCTTCAACAGAGTGGAACATAACTTCCTTTTCAAGGTTATGAGAAAATTTGGCTTCAATCAAAGCTTCATGGATTGGATCTGCTCTTGTATCGCCTCCCCTTGGATAGTGCCCCTGCTAAATGGAATATCAGGTCCTTTCTTCAAGGCAACCAGGGGTCTAAAGCAGGTTTGTCCTCTTTCCCCCTGGCTCTTTGTGATCATGGTAGAATCGCTAAACAGAAATCTTGAATGGGAAAGCACAAATGAAAATATCCTAGGAATAAAAATCGCCCAAGGAGTTAAAAGACTGAACCACTCTCAATTTGCAGACGACACAATCCTCCTGAGAGGAGCTTCAAAACCCTGGCCAAAAGAATCCTCCAAGTCCTGGATACATTCCTTCTAGTTTTGGGAGGAATCCTGAACAAAGAAAAATGCCAAATTTATACCTGGAATGTCTCAGCAATCATCAAAGTGGGAATTGCTCAAATCATGGGTTTTGCCATTACCCAAAACTGGAAATCTTCCAAGTACCTGGGCCTCCCCATCTACATCAAAATGCTCCCTAGTGGTTTTTGGCTCACTCTGAAACATGCTTCCTGGCTCGCAAGATTCTCTTCCCCCCCTCCCTCAGAGCCCTGTCTAGCCTCACACATCTCCACGGCCCCCTGAAATCCTACTTTAGTGAACCTCAGAACTTATGGACTCCTTTGAATTCTTCGTCATTCTTTGCCCACCTCTTATATCGTCGACCTCCCGCGCCCCTGCATTTCCTTTCACCTTCCCCCCTGCAGGTCAGCTCCTCCCTTTCCCACTCGAGGTTCTCCCCTTGCTCGATGCAGAATCTTCAAGGAACAGTCAGGTCTGGTCACTCCTCAGAAAACAATGAAAGGCAGCAAGAAAATGAAGCTCGGGAGGACTAGGGAAGCTGGCCAGAGGATGAATGGGAAGTGGATTGTGGTGGTTGCAGCAATCTAAGAGTTCAAATGGGTGCAATGAGTTCCAACCGTGCTTTTGAACTGGAAACCTTATCACAGCACCGATTCCTTATTGGAAAACTCCAAGACGAAAGTGACGCCCAGCACGGTCAAATTGAAACCAACCGTCTTAAGATCGAGATGTTGTGGCAAACACTGAACCAGCTAGACATCTCGCAGGTTCCTCCAAGCAACCTGGGCAACCAAAAGGGACACTCAAGGAACGTCCATTTGAATTAAGTCAATCAAGTCCCCGACCTAAACGATCCTCTACCAGAATTCAGGCCAGACATGCAGCAAATAAAAGTTGAAAAGGGTAACTAAGATCCAATCTTTGTATGTTTTGTCGAATAATATATATCAGTGGTACCTTTTGCCGAAGCTATCGAGGAAATTCAACATACAGAAATTTTGAAAATCATGGGGGACCCTATATGCTCTATGAAAATCCCCATTTTTGTAATCACTTCTCCTTAAGAGGGAAATCTAGACGGTTCGAACAGACCTTTTTTTTGTAACACCAGTGGATTCATCCACACAGTTAATATAATTTTCCCAGTTCTTGTTAAAAAAAAAAAAGGATTAAATGTTTAACAGAATTGTCTTCTAAGTTGGATGTTGTTAAAGTTAAGATGGGTGACATATATCTAAAACTTATTGATCTTACAAAAAAAATAGATTTCCCTAATTTATTAATGGATACCATACTTATGTCTAAGGAGCAACTATTAGATCAATTAAAAGCATTGAAATTTGCATGGGCAAGTGAATTTAATGAGTCGGTTGAATTTTCCAAAGAAGAAGTAGATAGGTGGATTGTTGGATACATAAATAAAAATGATTATATTGATGACATGTTGCACCAATTAAGCATTGATTTAAAAGGATTGGAAAATGACTTATTTGAATTAAAAACCAAGCTGAAATAATAGTTGTTCTGATGAGAGAGTATATAGAATAATGGTTAACAAAATCATTTGTTAAGGTAACGGAGACAGATCAGCATGAAGCGGTTACAATAATTATGCCACCTCCAGCATGATAGCCTCCATCTACAAAGGACACCTCAAAAATAAAATGAACGGTTCAAAAGTTTCCATCACAGTAATTCAAGTAGTAACCTTATTCTAGCCCTCACCATCTTTTCTTCTTCAGTCAATTGTCATCTTTCTTTTTCTTTTCCCCTTAACCTGTGAAACTTGAGGCTGACCCTTGACTGTTTTATTTGTCTTCCAAGTCTCTTTTTCATTTTATGGTCCATGGGAGCCTCATCCCATTCCTCTTTGAAGGACAAACGTAGTTTATTTTATTTGTAATCCCAAACATTATTGCTTATTTATTTAAGACATTTGTTATTTTTTGAGGTTCCCAAAGAACTAGTTTGGGACATAACATTATTGATTTCTCAAGACTTTAACTTTAAGCATGAGATTTCAGATGTGTCTATCAATATATCCATTGGATTTAATGGAATGATCATTTAGAACTCTATGTTATATGTGGTCCACACTTTCCTTTCCCTTTGTTAAATATTGTGTTCTACTTTGATGAATGTTGTGATAGAAATGTCGTCATATTTTAATGCATACTCTTTGATTCACAAAGCTTGTAACATAGTGTAAATATTTGTTTTTTATAAGATACATGGCCCCTTCTCAGGTATTCTTTACATGTGGATATTTATTTCAATAATAACCTTGGTCCTCTCTCGTGCACTTTATTTGTTCTTGCATGTTATTTGAAATAGAGTACCACCTCTTTAAAAACGCAGTGGGATTTATCCTCGTGAAGTTGATTTAAATACCATAAGACAATCTTTCATGTCAACAGTTTCCAATACCCCAAATGTCTCCTCTACACATCCCATGACTCATCCTATGGTTGGTTACATGCCCACGCTCTAAACTTATCTTCTAGGCATACCAAAATGTGTTTTCTTACTGTTTAACATGCTCACACTCTAAACCTATCTTTTGGGTGTACCAAAATATGTTTTCTTGTTTTCTAACATGCCCATGACCTAACCCTATTTTTTTAGCATTCCAAGAATCATTTGATCATTTTTTAGCGTGCACGATCTAAATCTTACTCTATGGTCATCCACGAAATTGCTAGTAGCTATTCTCTAGTGCCCACGCACCTCACGATCAAATTGGGCACTAAAACTCATGTGAACAAGTCTTGTAACGCTCATGTGCATCAACAAACATTTTCACAAAATATACCTGCTAGGGTCTAGATAATACGACCATTTAAGATCCATATATGGAGTGGGTAGTGAGCACATGGTGAGTTTGAATGTGCATTGACCATAGGGTCGATTTCACTTGGTAACTAGGCGACTTAGTTGCTGATGAGAAGCTCTGCCACCTAGACTATGCTTCTATGAAGATTAATTTATTTGGATATTTCATTCATAAAAATGGTTTTAATCATTTCACTGGTTATTGGTTGCCTAGATGGTGGTCGATAAAAGACTTGTTTTATTATGAATGAATTAACCATTGTCTTATGTATGAAATATTAGAAGAAGAAGAAGACAATTAGAATTAGGTTGGGATCTGTGTTGAGGAGATGGTTGGGCTATAAGCCTACCATTTACAGATCAAATGGTCCCTGAGCGAGGTTGCATCCTTGACCGTGACAGTTTCCAAACTTTGAACAAAAGATTTCAGACCTTACCATGGGTAAAGCAAGTAGAGACAAGTTGGAATTAAGGGCTAGAGATGCTCAGCACTAGTTATTGGTTGCCTAGTTGGTGGTAGATAAAAGACTTATTTTATTATGAACGGATTAAACATTGTCTTATGTATGAAATATTAGAAGAAGAATACAATTAGAATTAGGTTGGAATCTGAGTTGAGGAGATGATTAGGCTATAATCCTACCATTTACAGATCAGATGGTCCCAGAGCGAGGTTGCATCCTTGACCATGACAGATTCCAAAACTTTGAACAAAATATTGCAAACCTTAGCATGGGTAAAGAAAGTAGAGACAAATTGGAATTAAGGGCTAGAGATGCTCAGCTTCAGAAGGAGAATGAGCTCTTGAAAAAGAAGTTTCAGAGGTTCAACAAGAGGATGGCAGAAATGGAGAAGCACATTGAGACTGCTACCAAATTGTAGTCATTGCTCAAGAAGAAGTTTGAATACCACCAAGACACCTTACAACAGTCGTGATAGATTGGGACAACCACAGAGCATAGCATGTACACCTTGGTGAGAAGGTGATCCAATTAGATAGCTGGAAAGAAGATAGGCTCACTCAGATGTTGACACAGTTGCAACAAGAATTTGCAGAAAAGGAGTCCTTGGAGAAGATCCAAGAAATTGTTCAAGAGAACCAGAAGGCAAGGCCACCATCCATTTCCACTCTCTCAACCAACACCATGACCAAGACCAATTCGATAAGTTCACCTTCCATAGGCATTCCTTGGGAGAAACTTGGTGAATTTGAGAAGCATACCAAGGGAATTGACTCTAGACTATTAAGGAAGATGGGCTATGACAGATAGAGGCTAGGAAAGAGAATACAAGGCATCTTGAGCCCCACCACCCATTGCCACTGCCTCAACCAACACTATGAAAAAAACCATTTCGATAAGTTCACCTTCCATAGCCATTCGTTGGGAGAAACTTGGTGAATTTGAGAAGCATACTAGGGGCATTGGCTCTAAAATACTAATGCAGATGGGCTATGATGGATAGGGGCTAGGAAAGAGAAGACAAGGAATCTTGGAGACCTAGGATTCTATGGAAGAAGTGAAAATCACAGCCCCATGAACAACATTTTTATGAAATCTAAAGACATGTTGAAATTGTCTTTCTCATCGAGATAAGGAGTAGCAACAATAAGTGAAGGTGGAAATCTACTACCACCTCAGCCTTCTTATGGAAGATTGAAGAATGGAAACTATAAGAAGAGCTCACAAACTCAATCTACACCTACACTCAGAGAAAGCAACAAGAAGGTCAACCAAGGCAAGAAGAATAAAAAGACCAGGAGGTCGACCTCAAACAAGACATTCCTTGTTTGTCATTGTTTCAGGAATAGAGGCCATAATATTTCCAATTGTGAGTAGGAAAAGGCATGCTCATGTTGTGGAAAGAAATGTCATTGTCAAGTATACTGCTAGGAGAAGCAAGCCACATGCCACATGCCTAATTGTTTTCAGAAGAGAAAGGACAAGAAGACTTCTCTTATACAACAACAAACTCAAAAGCACAAGAAAAAAATTATTATTTCAAGCAATCCATGCCACAACGCCAAGAGATTTTTCCACCATTGCAAGTTGAATGGACATTGGGAAGCAGAGTGTCGGTGGCTTCATCCAGAGCTTCACCCCAGAAACTGCACAGCCAAGAGAAGAGAGTGAAGAGTGAAGATTGCAAAAGATGAAGAGTTTCATGCATCTCCATTCCAAGGGGCGGAAGTTGTCCAAGGAGAGATAGCAACACAAGAGGTTTGCATCACCAACAAGATTGACAACACTAATGACAAGGGTAGCCACACTCCAATGGTTGTTTTCGATATTACATCCAAAGAACATCTGAGAGTTTTTTTTACATGAATAAAATTGTAATCACACACTTTTATAGAAAAAATAAATTTCAAAGATTGCTTTGCTTCCTGGTGTTTCGGATCCTCTAGGTGCATATTATATATTTTACCTAGTAAAAGTAGCAGCTCAGATTTTTATATTTATATATTGTTAGCGACAGTTCTGTTATCTCCCAAAATGAATCAGTCACTATGGTTGCATTTTGTGGTTGATAGCATGGTTATTGGTAGTTTTCTCAATTTTGGTTTTGAGTTTTTCTAGTAGCAAGACTTAGGTTCTGATTTTTGTCTTAGAAATAAGACGACCCATAAAGGTCTTCTCTTTTAAATTTCCATAAAAAAGGCTTTCAACAGCTAACGTGTGTTTTAAAGATGATGGTTAGCTGGTGAAAGCGGTGATTTTCAACAGCTAAGGAGCATTTCTCACGGGCCATTAGCTGGTGAAAGCGGCGATTTTCAACAGACAAGGAGCACTTCTGATGGGCCATTAGCTGGTGAAAGCGGGAATCACGTGTGTTCTCTACACGTTTTAAAAATTAAATGATGACATGCTCAGCCCACGTTACGCAATCATTATGATGCGCTGGTGAAAGTGGATAACGATGGAGATTCGGGTTTGCACGTCTAAATCGGATTGCAAAGCGGATCTTGTTCAGAAATGCATGGTTCGTGATCATGGCATTGGAAATGGACAATTTGAATCCATCATTACAGGTGAGGGAGCGGTACTACATGGCTGGTGACATCAAATTGCCGCATCATTTCCCCAACACACATCACCCACAATTGTATGGTAAGTTTTCAATGTTGAAAAACAGAGCCGAGTATTTTCACCAGCGCAAGACCTTGGCCCAAATAGCATATCGCAGTGTTTGTTGTGTAGAATCGTTTGGGGTTTTGAATTGCAAATGGCAAGAAGACGCAGTGGCTCTTTGTTGAGAAAATAATTGGACAGTCTGTCCTTCCTGTTAGCGATAAAAAATGCACTGGCATTTTTGAAAGAATGATGCAAAATCTTGCAGGGCACTTTTCAATCCCTTCCCGAGCTCCAAATGAAGATTTGAAAACACCATTGGAAATATTAGGATTTCTAGATGTCGATCGACTATTCAAGCATGAAAAATGGATTTTCTATGATCGAGAAATTTGATTTTGAAAAATCTTCTCTTTTCACCAACTAATTCGCCGAAAATTTTGCTAGTTAGCTGGTGAAAGCTCCGCCTTTCACCAGCTTAGGAGCGGATTTGTCGGTAAATAAGCTGGTGAAAGCCTGTCACGGCCAGAATGTTACGGTTTTCGCCCAGATCATAAATTTTTGCATGAGAATGAATTGAAACCTCTTCTAAGGCTTTATTAATTAATTATCAAATCTATCTAATGAACCACTTTTCGAAAATGAAGAGAAGAAAAGGTGTACAAATGTCATTTACCATCTTTAAAAGAGGCAGAATTTCAGGGTTTTGGGAGCCACATCACATAATTCGAATTTCATTATCAGATTATCAAACCAGAGAGCCTTGGGAGGCTGAGCTACACATCATCAGATTTCAACCACATTTTGAGGGCCAGCAGATAAAGATTTACCTTATTTTGAGGATCTATTCATATTCCTTTGTAAATACTGTTTGTTTACTATTTCTAGAAATTCAAATCCATAGTTTTAGGATCTGATAACTAAATTGTAAAGCTATAAAACTACAGAAGGAAGATGAATGAAGGGAGGTTCGATTCTGGATACAGAAATTACATTCTTTGTAATAGACTTTCATGATAATACAGATGACAGTTTTCTCTCTTTATTGATGTCAGATTCCTCTCTTCTTCTATACTGTCATTCAAGTTGTCTTAACTGTCATATGACTGTCATCTCATTGTTCAGTTCACAATTTGAATGTTAGTTGCTTTCATTGTTTATTAAACCCATCCCTTAGTATTTGGTTTATAAACATTGGTTTCTTCACCCATTTTTAAGCTATTTATCTGATTATCAGTCCTTGAGAGCATTGGCTTATTTGATTATTGTTAGTAGTTTGGATACATTGTTGTATTTCATTTATCCCATTGATCCATTCATTACTTAAGCATAAATCCATTCATTTTATAAGTTACCAAGCATCCTTAGCTGACAACCCTAAGGAGTTTCTTGGAGTGATAACAAATTGGCGTCGTTACCGGGGAAAGGAGATTGAAGCTCAGCTTCCCTGGGAGACGACATAGATCCAGCTTTGATGATAGACAAAGCCTGGACATCTTTTGGTTCTAATCATCTATCTGGCGACTCCATGAAGAACGAATTCAGTGGTGACTCCATTGAAGACCTGTGACAGATCCAAAAAAGATCATTAGAAGGAGACGAGCCTTACAGAAACAGATTTTCAGATCTGCAGATTATTTACCTCAGGGATTTCAAGAGGTATTGTTTCTTATTTGTATCTATACCATCTTTTGTTAAGCCTATTTTTCTTAATCTTCATGTTTTCAGAAATCTGAAATTGAAACAGAAAACCTGAAGGGTGACAGCCTCCATTAGTTTCTGAAATTACAAACCTGATTTCTGAGTTCGACATTGTATATAACCCAAGGAAATAAGTCTTACAAGTTGGCCTTAGGAGAGAACTGCTCCTCTTTTTCCATCCTTCACAAACAGAGAAAAATATCTATATCCATACTAGTCTGCCTGTTGAAAAGAGTGTCCTAAAAGACCATTTGTGAAAGGTGAGGAAATCTAATCCAGCTGTTAGGGCAGATTTGCAAAAGCTTGTTCTTTCCCTGATCCATCGGAGTTTGAATAAGACTCCACTGGGAGGATCCATTTAACAAGAGATGAAGAGGCTTCACTTTAAATCCAGATATCAGTTTATCAGTCTGCTTCATGAATTATTGTTGTTTTTTATTAACGCTTTCATGTTATTCCCTTTACATGTAAAGAGAATCATTTTTTGTTTTGTATATTCAGAAGACTACCATCATGTTTTCATCTATCCATCTTTAGAAGAAACAGAGACTCTGCAACCCTGTGCTATAGATGTTGATTTGATATCCTCATCACAACTTTCTCTTAAAAATGAGTCATGTATTCCAATTCCTCTTGCATTTGATCACTTTTCTGACTTTGTCGAAATTGAAATTGACTCCAAGTATACTCAGACTTCAGTACTTGTTGTTACTACTGCTGAACCTTTTCATCAACATTGTATCCCTTACGAGCAGCCCACTGCCTTTCAAACCAAGATTAGGATGAAAATGTTTAGGCCTTTAAAATTGCCCCATCCCGTTCATCCTTATCCTCTTGACTGTTATGGATATCTTCCTTGTTTTTCCGGAGAGAATCAATTTTCATCTAAGAGGCATTTGGAATACTTTGAGGATTTTGTTGATCGTTTTCAGATTGTTCACGAAGATGTAATCATGATATTTTTCTCTAAATCTCTAATCAGAGATGTTGTTGCATGGTTCAGGGGTCTGAGAGCTGATTCAATTGGTTCTTGGATTGAGTTCTCTAATTCTTTCCTAAAGTATTGGGGCAAATACAAATCTTTAGATTCTTACCTCGCTGATTTCTATGCTTTGAAACGAGAGCAGGATGAATCCTTACCTGTTTTCAATAGAAGGTTTTACCGTGTTTATCATGACATGCCTTTGGAGGTCTGGCCTACAGAGACGTTTGCCATGATATATTATATTATAGGTCTCCATTCAGAACTTGCCCTTCTTCTGTTAGAACGGAAATCTCCATCCTTAATCCAGTTGTTTGAAGATGCTCGAGAGGTGGAGGAGAACATTCATGCTTCCAGAAGGATACGAGGTCAAGATTTCTTTGAAAATCTATAAGCGTATAAGCAAGTAAACTGTCAGTACATTTTAGATTCAGAGCAAAAAAGCAGTGAGTATGAAGCAGATAAGGAACAACAGCCTGAAGGTGAGTACATTTCAGATTCAAAATTAGATTCTTCAGTATGTGCAAAGTTTTCCAGAGATAGGTATGCTTGTGAAGTTTATGATCAATTTGTAAATCAAGAAGAGCCTATGATGACTGATGATTTCATAAGAAATTATATGTTCTTAGTTTATCCTAATCCATGTGATGGAAATCATGTTTTGTTGTCCTCTTGTGAGCATTATTCTGATAAGGAAATTGTAATTTTTTATGATCACGAGTTGATATCAAGAGGACAAGAAGATGATCAGTCTTCTTGCAGAGGAACAGTCACGGCTGAGCAAGAGGTTGCCATAGATGTGCAGTTGTTTCCCGAGGAGCAGCATGTTTCTTATCTTCCTTTCAAGGATCCAGTGGCAGCCTTCATGGACTTATACTTTTCAGAAAACCTGAAGATTTCAGATTTCCTTAGTTTGCCAATGTTTATGGGCAACAGTTTCGGATCTGCGGCAAATGCTAAGAGTAGCCATCAACTCTCAGTTTTGCGGACAAAGGAAAATTGCAGAAGAAATAATGAGCAAAGAGATGTTCAGAGATGTATGCGCGTCATGGTTAATAATAGCTATCAAGATCAGATTGCCTCCTTTGAAAGATTAAAAAATGATGAGAAGATTTTTATATCAGCATATGACAGCTTTGAATCTACAACAGATCCTAAGGGTATCTCTCAGTTTCAAGATTTGCAGCAATGGGAAGTTCGCAGCAGACATCAAGAAGAAGGCGAGGAACTAAACAGTCCAGAGCAGCAGTCTATCGTATATGTTTTTCCAACGGATCTCGAGCAGCCTGCATTCAACAATGAGATTAGTAAAGGCAGTTTTCAACACCTTTTCGATTTACAGTTGGATCAGCAGTCCAAAGAGGTATTGTTTTATGAATTTGATGACCCTTTTGCTGACTATTTGGATTCTATGAGCAACATAGATGTTAAACATTTTCTGTCAGAAGAAGATTGTCTTTATCATTTGTTCAAATCTCTTTTCTGCATGATATCTCTTCCATTATTGTTCGGGTCAAGATCAAGAATTTTAATAGTAAATCAGTTTATGATTTGGCTGCATTGGAAATTCCATCTTACTTGATAAATATGCCTCTACTGGTTAGTATAGGAGTAGGCAGAGGAATAAGGTCGCCATACGAGCAAATGAGATCTTTTTCAGTTGTTGATTTCATGAATAAGCGGGACAGGTTACAGGAAGGTTACAGGCAAGCTACAGTCAAACTACATGTTTGCTGAAGAACAGTTGCACAGGCTAGATGACTCCATGCCCAATGCTAAAGGCTACTGAAACTACTAGGTTCTTGGAAACCTCGCAGGGAGGTATCCATCCCAGTTGGAGCTAAATGTTAGCTCCCAAAATGAATCGGTCACTATGGTTTCATTTTGTGGTTGATAGCATGGCTATTGGTAGTTTTCTCAATTTTGGTTTTGAATTTTTCTAGTAGCAAGACTTAGGTTCTGATTTTTGTCTTAGAAATAAGATGACCCATAAAGGTCTTCTCTTTTAAATTTCCATAAAAAAGGCTTTCAACAGCTAACGCGTGTTTTAAAGATGATGGTTAGCTCGTGAAAGCGGTGATTTTCAACAGCTAAGGAGCATTTCTCATGGGTCGTTAGCTGGTGAAAGCGACGATTTTCAACAGACAAGGAGCACTTTCGACGGGCCATTAGCTGGTGAAAGCGGGAATCACGTGTGTTCTCTCCACGTTTTAAAAATCAAATGATGACATGCTCAGCCCACGTTACGCAATCATTATAATGCGCTGGTGAAAGTGGATAACGATGGAGATTCGGGTTTGCACGTCTAAATCGGATTGCAAAGCGGATCTCGTTCAGAAATGCATGGTTCGTGATCATGGCGTTGGAAATAGAGAATTTGAATCCATCATTACAGATGAGGGAGCGGTACTACATGGTTGGTGACATCAAATTGCCGCATCATTTCCCCAACACACATCACCCACAATTGTATGGTAAGTTTTCAATGTTGAAAAACAAAGCCGAGTATTTTCACCAGCGCAAGACCTTGGCCCAAATAGCATATCGCAGTGTTTGGTGTGCAGAATCGTTTGGGGTTTTGAATTTCAAATGGAAAGAAGATGCAATGGCTCTTTGTTGAGAAAAGAATTGGACAGTCTGTCCTTCATGTTAGCAATCAAAAATGCACTGGCATTTTTGAAAGAATGATGCCTAATCTTGCAGGGAACTTTTCAATCCCTTCCCGAGCTCCAAATGAATATTTGAAAACACCATTGGAAAGCTTAGGATTTCTAGATGTCGATCGACTATTCAAGCATGAAAAACGGATTTTCTATGACCAAGAAATTTGATTTTAAAAAATCTGCTCTTTTCACCAGCTATTTCGCCGAAAATTTTGCTAGTTAGTTGGTGAAAGCTCCGCCTTTCACCAGCTTAGGAGTGGATTTGTCGGTAAATAAGCTGGTGAAAGCCTGTCACGGCCAGAATGTTACGATTTTCGCCCAGATCGTAAATTTTTGCATGAGAATGAATTGAAACCTCTTCTAAGGCTTTATTAATGAATTATCAAATCTATCTAATCAGCCACTTTTGGAAAATGAAGAG
>ML777209.1:1545468-1574564 GCA_009831015.1 Picea engelmannii | reverse complement strand
CTTTCATTGTTTATTAAACCCATCCCTTAGTATCTGGTTTATAAACATTGGTTTCTTCACCCATTTTTAAGCTATTTATCTGATTATCAGTCCTTGAGAGCACTGGCTTATTTGATTATTGTTAGTAGTCTGGATACATTGTTGTATTTTAGTTATCCCATTGATCCATTCATTACTTAAGCATAAATCCATTCATTTTATAAGTTACCAAGCATCCTTAGCCGACAACCCTAAGGAGTTTCTTGGAGTGATAACAAGTTCAATATCTTGTTAAGGCAAGGTTATTATAGGGAGTTGACCAACCCATATGCCAAGTGATTTATGTACAATTTACCAGTTAAGTGCCAGGATCACTAATTTGAATTGACCGGTAAAATAACAGGTTCACTATGTAGAATTTACCATTTACCAGTTATAACGCCATGTTCACAATTTGACAATTACCAGGTACAATGCAAAGAACACATTAAATAAATCTAATAAATTGGTGAACTTATATGCATGAACCTGGCAATGTATTTGGATAATTATCCCATTCAATCGTGGCTACAGGGAGGCCTAAGTTAATATTTTATAGATTCACCGGAAATATTGAGTAAAGGCTACGGTCTATAAAGCAGCAGTATACCTGGGAGTAGTTCTATACCCAGGAGCAGGCCCAGTTACGGATCCATTACCTACAGAGGCACAAGTTGGGGTAGCTAGAGCATTAGCAACAGGAGTTTGACCAGTTTAAGCACCACCATCCGTTGATGTAAAGAAATTTGTGGGGAAGGTTTGTTATCTTATCTCCTTCTTGCTACTATATTGTGTGACTACTTATTTTTCATTCTCAAATATTACCATCATACCTCGAGGCCAATTCTCTAAATTCTCTAAATGATTGATCAACAAAAGATCACTTATGCCTAAAAAGGTCAAGGGGATATTTCTAGCAAAGGATCGCAATGTGACAAAAGGACCAAAAAAATCATATTTTTCATATCATGTGCCTTATAAATGCAACCAAAAAAACATGTTATTGTTGAAAGGATTTTCAAGTTGTGCTTAGATTGAGGCAAAATTATTGTTGATGTAAATTTTCATGTGCCTTGTAAATGCAACCAAAAAATCAACATGTTATTGTTGAAAGGATTTTTAAGTTATCATAACAATAAGTTTTACAATAGTCTAGGGTACACATTTGTAACCACAAATTATTTGAATCTCCATCCATTGTGACCACAAGTTATATCCTTTATTAGTCCCTACCAAAGCAGGGCATATAACGATCGATTTTCGCACAAATTGAGTTGAATTGATTACTTTTATTTTAAAAAATTGTAAAGTTGGCTAAAGTTTTAGAAATTTTAATTATTAAAATGATTTTTTTTAAAGAAATATATATTTAAAATTTGGATATATGAAATTCTAAATTTTTGATTGGCTAAGAAGGTAGATGGGACTAATAAGCCCTGGTTGGAGGTGACTATTATAATAAAAATATATAAACAATTAAAAAAAAAAATGGCACGTGTATCTTTCAAATTGTTTCTCTGCTCCACCATCTTCATTGTCATTAAATTAGATATCCATGAGAGATTGGAAAAATGACTACACTTTCAATGCATTTAAAATAGTACCTTCGCACTGTTGACTACATTTTTTGTCAACGGTACTTAGCCAGAAAAGCGTTGCCATGCTCCCTCTCTCATTCTGCAATTGCTTGCACAAAGTATTATGTGCTCCCACTGAGTTGTTGCTACACATTCAAAGAAAATCTCTCTAGATATTCAAGAATATATTATAATGATGATAATTGTTCGCTAATGGATAACACTAACGATGATTAGTCAGTTATACAAGTTGCAAGTTAATTCAATGAAGATGAGTTCTGACACATTTACAAGATACTGACACATTTACAAGATACTTGATGAAGATGACAAATAATTAAAAAAGTATCATGGCTCACTTTTATAATGTTGTGTTCTTGATTGGCACATTGGTTCAATATGCTTTGACTTATATTCCGCATCCTTCTTTCCATATGCTTTACTTTACTCACTTTTCCCAAGATATTTCTCATTCCAATTGGTTATGACCTTAACTTTATTCCATGTCATATCAAGTCTTCAAAGTAAATATATTATTACATATTTACTTCTCATTAAAACTATGTTATATTTTACTAACATGTCTCACTTTCCAAGTATACCTCATCATTCACTCTTCATATTCAAACAAAAGTTTTTACCTTCTTTCTTCTTTTTTATAATAACACTTTGGCATTTTCTCATGACTAAAGCAAGGATATATGTTATACCTTAATTACCATGATAAACTTACTACCACTATTTGTCAAGCATTTGAATTCGGATCCCATGTAAACATTCAAATACCCTCTCGTACTTAAGTAATTTACGACATCAATGAGACTATTATTCATGTTAATGAGTTATTATGGGTTGTACCGGTCATGTTTATGGCAAATAAGTGCGATATGGATGCTCTTGAATACGATTTAAATTCCCAAAAGTTGTTATGTTGGTATCACAACGAAAGATGGATATCTGGTGTATAAATGTTATGCTTTGCATTTTGGATGAACTTCATTAGGAAAGGAAATGCACATGTTTGTACATATAAAATATTTTGGTTCAACTTTTCTCCAAGAGGGAGAACACTTGATCTTTTGAATGTGTTCAATGTTTTGTTTTCCAGTACAATCAGTTCAGATATATTGTCTATTATTATTGTCTTGGAACTGAAAAGATCAATTGCAGTAAGAAATATTGTGTAGTAGAAATATTGCTAGAACTATGGCCATGAGTCAGATTATGAATTCAGTAAGCAACACTCAATTCACTTTAATTTAAAATAATGGAGGTGGGATTATAAATTGATTCACATGGACAAGGAATTGACACGTGGATAAATATTTCTTATTAAAAAGGAAATAGCCAGGCGGTTCAAGCTTCTGTGGGATTCGATCCATTTATTTTCTTAAACTATTGTAACTAATAGAACCACCTATCAAATATATAAAACAAGCAGCGTACAGCCAGCCAAGGTGAAGAAAAATTATAAAAAAAAACTTTGAGAGAGGTATGCTTGGAGTGCAGTGAGGTTTTTTTCTCTAAATTATCATTCATCCTCTATACATTCAACATGGATTGAGGAAATTGTTGGCAGCAGGGAGTCTTGTGAAGCAGCGAAGGGATGAAGCGAGGATGAGCTTTGTTGGTTCTCATAAGGTGAATGGTTTACTTGTCAATTTGTTGTATTTAGGCCTGATTTTATTTAGCGCTAATCAATTTCCGATATGCAGTTTCTCACCTTGTGTTATCACCACCATTGTTCCATTTCATTTTGCCTCGGTTTTCTTCTTTTTTCATTCTTGGTCGTTCTATTGTAACTTTGTTCTAGAATAGCTAAAGGCTAAATACCTGGCCCAAATTTACACATAAACTTGTAAATTCCAAAAATTCAAGAATTGTATGAGAAACATTTTTAAATAAAAATCAAAATATTTTAAGCTCTAAAATTGTTTTTTTATTTATGTTCTTTTAAATCTCAATTTTCTTCATATTTTTCTTAATTCAAAACTTAAAAATTAAAAAATAAAACAAACTAATGGATTTATTACTTTTGTAAAATTGTGTATATAAGCTTCTTTCATTTATTAGTTACTTTTAATATGTGCAAACTTTTTTTTATTTTCTTTACTTATTTTATTGTTTTAGTTCTCTTATTATTTATTACATTTTAACTTTTAAGAAAAATTAAAAAATATTACATCACTAAAGTGTTACTATAATTTATTTTGATAGTCTTTAAACTAATTTATTGTTTAATATGCATTTCTTTTAATTGTTTCACTTTAGCACTAACATATTTTAATTCTTCATTAGTTTTGTTTTAGTTTACTTTTTTACAAAATAAATTCAAAAATATTTTTTAGGTTCTCTTTTATATATTTTTCTTTAGTTGTTAGATATCTTTTAAGTTTTGATTTAACTTTGTTATTTCAACTTTATGAACTCATACACAAAATCATAAAAATAATAAATTATAAAATGCAAAAAATATATATATATATTATAAAAATACAAACCAAAAGGGAATTCATGCTTGGACTTTAGGTTAGAGGAGATTTAACTTAGAGTCTAATGTGTTTTCTTGTTGGGGCTCTAAACCCAGGGTGGCATTCTCGTCTCTTCCTGCTTGGCCCCGTGGGAGGTCGAGATATTGGTGTTGGGGACTCTTTAGTCCCTTGACATCAACATGTTTTTGGTGACCATACTAGGGAGAACCGTTCAATGGTTATTTCCTAGTTTAGTTTTAATTCTTTCAAACCTTCATTTATCTTCTCTAGACCTCAATGTCTCAATTGATTCAAAGTATGTTTAGTAGTTGTAACCCTATGGTTTCAACTGCTAATCTTGGAAAGATCATTCGCAAATATGGGATTTTTGAATTTGATGAAGACCTAAATAATTCCCCATGGTTTGCGCCTACCCCCTTGAAGTTTGCTCACTCGGTTAATCCCTTGCCTAACAAATTTAAGAAACATTTGTCTTTATTTCATGGGGATGGAACTATTACAGTGGTTGAACATTTTCATGCATTTTCCAATGCTTGCACCATCCTTGGAGTTAATGATAATGATAGATACGTGATTTTGTTCATGAACTCACTTCAGGGTAATGCCACTTCTCTATTTGCTAACCTTCTTGATGGATGCATCTCTACATGGTCTCAAATTTCTTATTGGTTTACATATACTTTTAGGCATCTTGATAACCCTTATGAGCATCTTAAGAGATTTAATCATTTGCACATAAGGATAATGAAGGTATTCACGCTTTTAATCTTAGTTTTATCAAGTTGTATAATTGCATTCCTACAAATATCTGCCCTACCAATTTGGTTTCCCTTTTACATTATTATGAGATTTTACCACCTCTTTACCGATGGCGATTGGAAGAAAAGAATGTTCAAAATTTGGAGCTAGCTTTAAACACTTGCCTTGTTTTCGAGGAGCAATCTCAAAGAACAAGTTTCTCCTTTGGTGTTTTTGATTCCCACAAATATTTGTCTTCCTTAATCACCATCATTAAGGATTTACAAGATCGCATGCTCTTCCTTGAATATCAATCTTCAAATCATGCCTACCTTGAGAGATCTTTGGAGCCCTCTTTTCTAGGGCCTAATTATGATACTTTTATCAATTGTGAGCTTGGATGTGAAGAGGATCATTATCATATGATGATGCTCAATGATCAACTAGCGTCCCAGATTTCAAATACCATTCTTGGACCTAATAAACAAACCCAGTCTCGAGATCATAGCTCATCCCAAATCTTTCATTCATGTGCATAGAGTGATGAAGTTGATTGTGAAAAGGAAGACGTTGATTTGGACCTTTTCTACCCTATTTATGAAAATGATCTATTTTGGTGAAAGTTCAAATCAAGATAATGAGGGTTCTTATGATTTTATTGATACAAGTGATGAGTCCTTTTCTAAAGATGCCCATCAAGATAATCAAGATTTTACATTGCAGAATTATTTCACAAACTCATTCTTTCAATTCAAAAAGGTTGAGGAATTTAAAAATGATATACATATCTCTCCTGCATGCATGATTTCTTTTGATGATGATAGATTCAAAGACATTCATATGCATTTGAATCCTTTATTTTCTCCTTCGGAGCATGATAATTATTTTCCTGATCAGGAGATTATAGATGATGACTTTGTGATGCTTGAAGAGTTCATCCTCGATATTGAAACTTTTAACCATCATTCTAATGTTATTGATGCTCATGTTTCCAATGTCAAGCCTAAATCCCATCTTGTTGGTTGGCAGGTCCTACAAGATGGTGATCACCTTTTTTGTATCTCGATAGGCCCATTACCCTTGCCACATGTATTTGTTGGTTGGCAGGGTGATCAATACTCCTCATGCATCATCTTTCAATTCATTGATCATCCATCTAAAACAGATGATGCATTTCTCTATGCAAAATGTCATCCTACTTGAGTCCAAGCATGTTCTTCCCTTCCTTTTGTACATAAATAAAAAAAAATAAAAAGAAGGGGAAGGGTAAATTAGGTTTTAATTTCTTTAGTTTAATTTAAGTTTTGTCTCTCACTTTTTCTTTTTGCTTTATATTGTATGTTTATTTTCTCTTTGCTTTAGAAGTCGAACTTGCTTGAATAATGATTAGTGATTTCAAAAAATTGTTATGCATATTTTGATAAATTGATTAACCTTTTCTTTTGAAGACAACAAGCTTGCAGATGAACATGATTGCTTGATTGTTTGCCAGAAACCCGTGCTTCGTTTATCACATGCCTACAAATTAGGACACCCTCGCTTGTAGCAGACGTCCTGTCCTTCCCAATCTTCCTTCTTTCCCTTTCTTTGTCCCCTGCATTTGAGAGACCTCCTGCATACACGTCATTGATGTTTAGTGATACCCTTGGGTTAACCCTCCTACACACGTCTATGACAGTTTTTTAGTTCTTCAACCTTTTTCACATTTTCAAATTTATCAATTTGTTTATGTCCATTTTGATTATACAATAGGACCGAACCCCCTCATACTTACCACTTTCCATTAATTATTCCACGAAGTCCTGATCCATGAATCACTTGGCCTCCATCTTGTTTCCCCCTATTGTATAATCTGGTCCACCTAACCCTATCGACCTCTTTTTGTCCCACATTGAGTCATCATTATTCCTATCATTACCTAACCCTTACCATGTCCATCAAGGAATTAAAGGATCATAATTTCGTTGTTTCAAACTTGCACGCCATTGTAAGCGACACGCCTCTGTTGGTTGGCATTTGTGGACTACATTTTTGGTCAACATTACTTAGCTGGCAAAGCATTTTCCAGGCTCCCCCTCTCATTCTGCAATTGCTTGTGCAAAGTATTGTGCGCTCCCATTGATTTGTTGTTACACATTCAAAGAAGATCTCTCTAGATATTCAAGAATATTTTATAATGATGATAATTGTTCGCTAATGGCTAACACTAACTGTCATTAGTCAGTTATACAAGTTGCAAGTTAACTCAATGAAGATGAGTTCTGACACATTGACATGATACTTGATGAAGATGACAAATAATTAAAAGAAGTATCATGGCTCACTTTTATAGTGTTGTGCTCTTGATTGGCACATTGGTTCAATATGTTTTGACTTATATTCCTCGCCCTTCTTTCCATATGATTTACTTTACTCACCTTTCCCAAGATATTTCTCATTCCATTTGGTTATGACCTTAACTTTATTTCATGCCATATCAAGTCTTCAAAGTAAATATATTATTATATATTTACTTCTCATTAACGCTATGTTATATTTTACCAACATGTCTCACTTTCCAAGTATACCTCATCATTCACTCTTCATATTCGAACAAAATTTTATACCTTCTTTTTGATATTAAGACTTTGTCACTTTCCCATGACTAAAGCAAGGATTTATGTTATACCTTAATTACCATGATAAACTTACTACCACTATTTGTCAAGCATTTGAATTCGGATCTCATGCAAACATTCAAATACCCTCTCGTACTTAAGTAATTTACGACATCAATGAGACTATTATTCTTGATAATGAGTTATTATGGGTTGTCCGAGTCATCTTTATGGAAAATAAGTGTGATATGGATGCTCTTGAATACGATTTAATTCGCAAAAGTTGTTATGTTGGTATCTATTCGATTTGGAGAATGTCCTTCTTACTCTAACATTTAAGATTGAAAGGAAACAAACAAAGGAATCCAACCCATGGTTGATGAATGTAACAGAAAATAAACATGTTGTTATAGCAAGATTTGCCTCACCATATGCAAACTTGATCAGATGGTCTTTTTCCATTTCCCTATGCAGACGTCTCATTTTGCAGTTCCCAGAGCTAAAAATTGTATTTTTCCACATATACGGGCCCTAACATCTATACAGCATGTGTATACGCAAGTTGCACCATTACAGCCCGCGTACCTTGGGTTTTGTGCCCAAAATTAAAAAAAAATGGTGTCGGATTTTCATGTCACGTCACAGGATCCATTATCCTTGACCTTCCATATACTGTAAATGTTCCGACTCGGCCCTTCAGTTCCATTTGAAGGCTATAAATGGACCATATCCAAGTTGTGGAAAGGAGGAGAATAATTCAACTTTGAGAGAAAAATTACTCTGGAGAAATTATTCACTTCATATTGAGTCTGCATCCCTTTTTCCTTTTAAGTCTGAACACATTGTTTATCCCCCAAGCTCTTCCCTATTTGATGGAGAACCTCATAGTCTCTCTTATATGAGCTTGCCTTTGGTGGAGGATTGAAGTGGTGGAGGCCCAGCTAGAAGGGACTTAGTTTCTCGGTTCCGAACATACCGACATGGAAGTTTTTCATTCATACACTTATGTTGATTACATTTTAATAGAAATACTATTTTCTCGTCCAATTAATGTCTTGAAAATATTTGAATTGTTAATCCATGGGCGTATTTGTTATGAATATTGATGGATTATGCTATCGAATGTTCTAACTTTATATATTATCACCATATGCTTGTGTATCTTGGTTGTTGAGGACAATTTGCAGGTGTATTGCTTTAAGTCAAGTGCTCAACGGTGGACTTCATCGAACGTCTGGACAACGTAGGCTCTTTATCTTGTCTTGATAGCATATTTGTTTATATAGCATACATGAGATTAGAGTTGATTTATGCAGTCATTTCCATCTGTTGTGGTTTACCCCATGCCATAAATTTATTTTCCTCGTAACAGAATTGGCGACCATATTGGGGATTGAATCTTCTTTTCGGGGTTTGGAGTTTTTTTCTCCTTTGATTTCTCTCGTTTATATTGAGTTTCTTGTTGTATGATTGCTTGACAGCCTCTGTTCATTTTGAGTCTGATTTTCTTGGCCTTGTCCTTAACCTGGCAGTGTTTCAATACATATATGTGGTTTTTTGCCTAACAGTCGTATACATACGCGAGTTGTCGTTCTGTAGGAAGCGTATATACGCGGTTTTCTCCTGAACAGTCACGTACATCATCATTTTTTGCTTGAGTGTTGAGTTTAATGTTTTTTGGGTAAGTTTTTATGGTTGTTGAGTCTTCTTAGGTCTCTGTCATGATTGTTAAGTGCCTGCAGAGTGATAGGAAACCTTTCTTTGGTTGAATTTTCGGACAGTGTTTCTTTCTCATCATCATTTTCATTGATTGTCTTTGCATCTTGGGCTAGGTGTTTCATTCTTGATATTCTACTTGGTTGTCTCTATTTACATACAGTTGAATCGTGATATCAAGTTGTTGTTCAGTCCTTGCATTTTCATTCTTTCATATTGAAAATACAAAAAATATACATTTTGCATTGTTGGCATTTGATCTTTTTTGGGTTCTTATCGTTGATCTCAGTACATATATGTAAAGATTGCATCTTATTTGAAATTGCATAATTAAATTGGAAATTGCATTTTGAAAAGCTTATCATTTATTGGGGATTGAAGTTAGGACTTTGCATTTTATTCATATTCATTTATTTTACTTGCTAAGTCATAACATCATCAGATTCACGACCGCACCTTTTTGAGTAACCAAGGCCACTAAAAGTAACGCTGATAAATTTAAAATTGATTAGAAATTATTTTATTTTTTAGGGTGCACAAACTAGCTTAGGATTTAGAGCCTTAGAATAGGATTTTGTGAGCAAACTTCTCCAAGGCTATTAAATTCAACATATGTGTCTGACTAAGGGAGTGGTGAAATCCATTGTATAATTGGTAACGTCGGGAGGCTCCGCTTACACCGGAGTTAAGCACTAGGTCGCATGAAGTTGGTTGAGGGGATATCCCCCCAATACCTTCTTAGCGTCAGAGATATCTCTGGGGAGCTATTTGTATATGGTGGGTCTTGCTAGTACCTTTACCTCTGTGAGAGGCGGTGCTTTTGAGATTTCGGGCTTGGCTACCATGCCCATACGGTATACCTGACTTACGATTGTTCGCCTGCGCATCGGATATATCGTGGTGGCTTAGTTTCTTGACATAGGTACCACATAGGTTACTTGCAAGGGTTATTTTGCAGGTACCCTGGGTCAAATAAGGGTCGGACGGCACACAGCCTTTATGGAGGATTACCTCTCCGGGGGGATCTGACCGACTGGTTGTTAAGCCCACGAGGGCCCTTATAACTGATTCTGATACCTCTGATCGTTTGCAAGGAGTCTCAAGCCCCTCTTAGGAAGGGCATACCTACTTTAGGGAGGGAGGCCCCTTTCAGCCACTTTATCCTGTTTGTGTGCATATTGGTCTTTTGTTTATTTTGGTGTGCTCTTTGATTATTAGTTGGCCTTAGAATTTGTTTTTATATCTCAATTCTTAAGTCATCGTGGAGCCAGACCATCTTCCCTGCAGGTCTCGTCATTTGTTAAGATTACCACCGCATCTTGAGTCTTTGCCTTCTAAAAGACATAAAGTTATCAAATGTGGTACACACACCTCCATTTTCCAGACTTGTGATCATACAAGGTTGAGTACTGAGTCGAGTTAGAAATATATTGAGAGTCCTTTGAATCACATTCCTACTATAGTTAATAGTGTTCCTTCCACACCTTCAACTACTGCGGTTGTAGTGCCAACGGTTCTCATCATCACTCCCATCCAACCTACGGTTGCTACTCAACCCATTGTGACGAACCTTTTTGGGTCTATTTTTTGTACACCTGGATACAATACTCAGTCCATCCCTACAACCTTTAGCCCTTTTTATTATGGTATGTTGAATTTCACATCACAATTTTCATCCTCCATTCCAGCGTCTAACCCGAATACTAGTATTGGACTTGGGGGCATGGCTCCTCCACATATTCCTTTCTTGTTTGGTGATGCTCATATCCCTCAAACGACTCCTACGGTTGGAAGCCTACCTCATTTTCACCCCGGGTCTAATTTTGGTCTTAATGCTTCTGGATGGAGTGGTCAACCTGGTGAACAAGATGTTGTTTATGTTCCATCATTTACACGTACCTCCTCCACGTCGATTCTGACCAACACGTTTGGCATGACGAATCCACCTCTATCCTTTGGATTCACACCTGGAGGAGGTCAATTTCACACCTTGGGAAACCCCCAACCTAGAGTTACTCCAGCTGAAGGAAATAGTTACAATCCTCATCATAACATTCCTACTGGAATGGTGCCCAACCAACCCCTTATGAATCAGTTCAGAGTGGGGTTTTACAATCCCGGACATGGCCATGGTGCATACCAGAACCCTAAATGGGTTGTGATTCCCCAACAATAATCTTTCTCGGGAGCAATTAGATCTTATATATGTTCAGTTTGGGATGTTATACAAAATTCTTTCGGACGCATCGAGGTCAATCTATGACCCCAGACAAAAGCCCAGGCCTCATGTTGATGGTATTGTAGGCTCCGCAAATGTGAAATTTTCATACTTGGTGACAAGCCAGTTGAAAGAGTTGTCTCTAAACCAGTCTGTAGGAGGGCAAGATTCATCTGTGTCCTCCACTCCCACTCATTCGGCTGATGTACATTATGTGCAATCGTCGACCAACCCAAATGGTAACCAGCAACCAGGAGGGAATAAAAAGAAAGGATGTGATAACAATTGTAAGGGTGGGAGGAATAATAATAATAAACCCAATGACAACAATAATAATGAGAAGTTGAATAATAATGTTGGTGAGGAAAAGAAAGAAAGGAGAAAGGTGAAGTTTTCCTCTTTCTACAGACGTCACCTTACCCACTTGTGCCCAAAACTTGCGAAAGTTGTGAGGCTTTTATCTCTACCGTCTGATGTGTTGACCATGCTTTTCCACATAATCAACACATGGCCTCAAGCTCCTCGAATGCTGGAAATGCGGCGAGTGGAAGTCAAAATCCATCGGCGCAAGACGGTGACTGTCTATGCATCAATATGGTCAAGTCTCATGTTAATGTAGCCACTCAGTCTCGCGATTACAGTTCTTCATAGATTGTACCTAGTCTAGAGTCTCCCCCTCCTTCGTAGGCGCCTTTACAGATCGAAAAACCAAAGCCTCTTCCTCGTATTCCAAAAGGAGTACTCAAGTGCTCTACCCACAACCCTAATGATAGAGCCACCCAGAATTACTCTATTGTTGAGGATTTGGGTCAAACCCCTTACGCAATGTCATCTCTGGAGGTACTCCAAACATGTCTTTCACAGAGGAATGCCTTATTATCTACGTTCGGAGCTCTAGATCCCTATGGATTTAAGGTTATCAAGTTTGATGTCACGAATGTGAATCATTGTTTTCCTTACCATGTGGCATTCCAAATCCATGTGGATTACTCAAAGTATACCATCAAACATATTGCTATTGATGAAGGCACTGCAACATGTGTGATTTCCTTAACCTGTTGGAAAGCCATTGGATCTCTGACCCTCTCTCAATATCCAACCATGTTGACCGCGTTTGACAGACGTTCTTTCCATCCCCACGATATTCTTCCTACCTTCCTGGTCCAGTTAGGTGGGAAGACAATGGAGGTGGTGCGCCCCTTGACTATAACTTGTTACTAGGATGTAACTGGACTTATGATGTGACTACAGTCATATCATCCGTCTTCTGTACTCTATGTTTTCCTCATGACGGGAAGATCGTGACGATCGACCAGTTGTCCTATGTGTACTCTAGCCCCAATGCATCGGTTGGATCGTCGATCCCCGTGATCGAAAATTCTCAATCGACAAATGAGAATATTGGTGTCGGAATGTATTCATCCCTTATGGGTATCTTTGATTTCATGGCACCAATTCATCATATCTATGCCATGTCCAGTAGGTCTGCTTCGTCAATGAGGTTCGTTCATTTCCACACTTTGTATTTTAACGATCCTTGGACCCTACCTTTCTCGACTGCGTATTGTGAAGGTCAGTCACATACTGGAATGGCTATGTCACTATCGGTAGCAGAGATAGCGTATCAGGTTGTTCTTGACTCTTATGTCGACCCAGATCATGTCGCCTCACAAACAAGGGAGGAGGATCTTGTTCTTAAGCCTGTGTGGGCCACTTCCTCATCTTGCTCACATTACTACCTCGATGATACTTTACCCTTGGATGAAGCAATCATAGAGGCCATGAATGGTTTTGACAGACCATGGGATGATATGCACCATCGCTCTTATTTCTCCCAGAACTTGCTAGAATCGAACAAGATGATTTTAAATCTACCTAGAGCAAGATAGTCAATCACGTCGTAGTTCCATTTGATATACACGGCATTTATGTCGAATGAAACATGGCAAGTATCTCTCCTAACGTCGTGATTAATATCTCTCGTATTCCTGGTAAGGTTGAAATTGTATATATTGGTGAGGATTGTTCACCGGAATAAATTATGATCTACACCGAGCTCTTCAAAGAATCCTGCGATGTATTCGCTTGGAAATATGAAGAGATGTCAGGAATCAACATTCGAATTGTCAACTATGAGATTAAAACCTACCCGGATGCCAAACTTGTTTGACAATGACTTAGAGCTATCAATCCTAGGAAGGCCCTTGCTATTAAGGCAGAGGTGGAAAAACTACTTAATGTTGGCTTTATCTACCCGGTTCCCTTGACTAAATGGGTATATAATCTCGTTCTCGTGAATAAAAAGTGAGAAACCATCTGTGTATGCATGTATTTTCAAGACATGAATAAAATTTGTCCTAAAGACAACTTCCCGACACCCTTCATTGATCATATTTTCGATGAGTGTGTGGGAATCAAGGTTTTTTCTTTTATGGACGAATTTTCAGGATACAACCAAATTTAAATTAAGATCGAGGATCAACATAAGACGACATTTATTTGTCCTTGGGGTACTTTTGCATACCGGAAAAAGCCTTTCAGCGTTAAAAACGTTGAAACGGCCTTCCAACGAGCTATGACCTTCGCGTTTCACAATCTCAAGCATATAGTAGAAGCCTATCTCAATGATCTCGCTGCTCACTCCCGCAAGAGAGTGGATCACTCTACCCACCTTCGGCTAGTTTTTGAAAGATGTCATTATTACCGCATCTGTTTGAATCCTCATAAATGCATCATTTGTGTCAGGTTGGGTCATCTTCTAGGATTCTTAGTCTCTGTGACTGGGATCATGGTGGATCTATTAAAGGTTGAGGCAATACTTCGATTGCCTCCCACGCGCACTATTTGTCGGCTTCAAGGTTTAGAGGGGAAAGCTAACTTTTTACGTCGGTTTATAGTAAACTATGCCAATATTACTAAGGGTTTTATGTGTCTCTTGCAGAAGGACACTCATTTTATTTGGGATGAGCGAGCCCAGGAATCCTTTGATGCTCTAAAGAAAGCCTTGGTATCGACGCTTCTACTAAAGCCTCTGGACTACATTGGAGATTACTTGTTTTATATCGTCACGTCCGAAGGGATGATTGGTATGGTTTTAGTTCAGGAGAATGATCACCTCTATGAGCACATCATTTACTATCTTAGACTAAACTTAGTCATCCATGAACTCAAGTATTCTCATGTCGAGAAGCTATAGTTGATTTCCATTCACGTAGTTCAACGATTACGACACTATGTATTTCTTTGAAAAACTACCATGGTTGTTGATGTCAATCCATTTCAATACGTCCTTACTAGGTGTATCATAAGGGGGGGATATAATAAATGGATTGCCATCTTGCAAGAATTTGATCTCGATTTTGCTTCTGTGAAATCCAAGAAATCACTAGTTTTCGCCAAGTTAATATCAGACTTCCTTTGGTTAGATGAGGATGTTATTCATGTTGATTCATTTGCGGATGAACACATTTTCCTTGTTTCGTCATCAAACCCTTGGTATGGAGATACTGTGATCTATCTACAAACCTTGAAGTTCCCTCAACATCTTTTGAGAGATGACCGATGGCATACATGATATCAAGCTAAGAACTACCTTATCATTGGAGACACTTTGTATCGACGTTGCATCATTGCTTGACTCACAAAGAAGTTGAGTCTATTCTTAACGACTATCACAGTGGGGGCTTGTGGTGGTCATTTATCCGGGTTTACGACAACCCAAAAAAATTTTCGAGCTAGTTATTTTCAGTCGTCTATTTTTAAAGATTGTGTCGAAATGGTCAAAAAGTGTCACCCCTGCCAGGTGTTCACTCGAAAGATGCGCTCGCATCCAACCCCTCTCCATCCGGTCATTATCGTCGGTCCCTTCACCAAGTGGGGGGTGGATTTTGTGGATTGCAACCCAACTTCGGTTGGGGGGCATCAACATATTATCGTGATCGTGGACTACTCTACTAAGTGGGTTGAGGCCATGCCTACAGTTAAATCCAATGGTAAGACTACTGCATTTTTCATGTTCAATCAAATTATAGCCAAGTTCAGAATCCCGAGTGAGATTTTCATTGATCATGGAAGTCACTTTCAGAATGAAATGATGGAAGAATTCGCATTGAAACTGGGGTTTATACATGCTCATTATTCCCCTTACTACCCCCAAGAAAAGGGACAAGTAGAGGTCGTGAACTAGTTTCTCAAGACCATTTTGCATAAAACTATCAGCTAGAGAAAATCTGACTGACATATCATGCTTTACCCTAAGCTTTGGGCATATCAAACCTCGGTTAAGACTTCCATCGGTTTTTCTCCTTTCCAGTTAGTACACGATGTGGATTCAATCCTACCTGGTGAATGTGAAATCTCTTCTCTTAGATTGGAAATTACGCTCCTACTTGACACACTTCTGATCTCGAACAATGTCTCGTACACCTAGAGAATCTAGATGAGCAACGTTGAGATGCCTCTACGGAAATCGAAGTGAATAAATGACGTGTCAAGGTCCAGTGTGATAAGTATGTATGTCCTCGATAGTACACTGAGGGTGACTTGGTCCTTCTATACAACCAAGTCAAAGAACCACTGGGGGCAGGCAAGTTCAAACCCATGTGGCACGGTCCCTATATCATGCAACGTGTCTTAGAAAAATGAGCCTATGAATTAGAATATTATGAAGGGAATATATTGGTTGAGCCCAGGAATGGACTCTGCTTGAAAATATACTACGCTTGAGCCCCAAGCTTGGGAACAATTCTTTGTATACTAATGTATTTTAGTGTATATATATTTTCCCCTTTTCATCTTCATCTTGTTTATCGAGTTTTCCCTTGGTTGGAAGATGTCAACGAAGTCTTCGGTCTACTTAGGATTCGCAGACGGGGTCAGTCATCATACACGGAACTTGGCTTCTATCGTTTGGGTTGTTTACTCACCCGAGAGTCTACTGGTGTCTTCAGGTGGCATTTGCCTAGGACCATCAACGAATAATATGGCCGAATATAGTGTCGTTATAGAGCTTTTACGCGATGTCATTTCACATGGTATTAGTTCTTTAGAAGTTCGCATGGAGTTAGTAGTATGTCAGTTGAACGACAGTTACCGTGTGTGAGGCCCTACTCTACTCCAACGATTCCTACGGGTACAACTTTTGGAACGACATTTTGATTTTATTACTTATCATCACATACCTAGAAGTTATAACTATGTATATGATGCATACGCTAATTATGTTTTAGATTGGCATTTGTCACATAACTAAAGAAAAGAAAACACATTCACCAATGTACACATTGTAATATAAGTAAAGTCGAAGATCACTGTTTTTTATATTTCATCCCTCCAAAAAATATGGTGTTATAGTACAAAATTGGGGCTCACACCCTCAAAATACATATACGACCGATCAATACAATAGTCACGACATCTACGCGTGTGGCGTCGGATGTGTGTCACGATAGCACAGTACGGCGTTTGCGAGAGGCTGGAAGAGTCGCACCCAAGCACGGGGCACACCTACCACCTATCGTTGCATTGCCTCCGACAGATTCTCTACCTGAACCATGGGAATTCTTTGTGTCAAACAAGATAGGTTGCCCTGCACATTTTGAAGCACTCTCTTAGCATCTCCTCCCGCTGGCTCATCCCCCCGATGCCTCCGTTGGTGCCGTGGAAGTCTATCTCGTCGTCGCGGACCCACATATGCGTAACATACATGTTTAATTAGTACTTGACATCATCCAAAAATATTTTTGTTTTCTTCTACAAAAATACAAAAAAATGAAATATTCAAAAAAAAATTGCATACCTATGTCTCTGTAGGCAGAACCTAGTAGTAATGGCATGTCCGGATCTCCTATGAAGTCGATCCCTGCCCATTCATAACTTCAACAAGTATTTATGTTTACTAACATAGAGGATAGGCCATCACTCCGTTTTGCACATTTGCATCATCTTATAACTGCAGTTTGTATGCTTTGGGTACGAACCCATTTAGTAGCGACATAGAACCTGCATTCTGCAACTAGACATGTCGTTATTGAATTGTAGAAACTTACCAAACATGGGTGCCCTAGTTAGAACCTTTGTGCCATTTGGTGCCCATGCAGAGATTTTTTCCATAAGACCGGGAGTCCCTTGTAGATAATATATGACTTTGCGTTCAAACCTCGTTTCTTACTCATAATCATGCTAACCTATACCTAGTGGGACTCCCACCGAGTCTGGTTTAAGCTCTTTTCCGATTCTCTCAAAAAGCGAAAAGATTTCCAAGTGAACTTGTCTCTTTCACACTCATAAATTGGATTTGAGAGGACCTCTATTTGGTGCAAGTTTAATCCTTTTTCAAACCAAGTAGACTAAATTTACGAAAAAGGACATCATTTGGCGTTAAGTTGTAATTGCATCTCATTCTCTCGATTGCAGTATTGAGCCTATTGTTGGTTCTCGCTTTCGCATTATAAGCCTATCACCTCAGGAGTTTGCATCATCAGCCAAGCAAAGCCTTGTTTATATCCTTTGCAGCTTGACACCCTATACCCCAAGAGGAAACATTCCCCAAAGTGTCCATATCCTGCATGCACCTCCTTGCATTGAGCATAGGTATGTTCCATTGTTGGAACTAGTTTCTTACTAGCGACACTCGTTTCCTCCTTTGTATCATAGCATTCATTTGACTATGAAAAAACAAAAAAAGACAGGTGGGAAAAGAATATTATCTTATGTTGGCAGCAGTCGTGTCGCCTTTGAACAAAGCACAAACTTTTGAGTCCACTTGTCATCAAAATTTTAAGTTTAGCATGACCTTAGGAAGATGAGCTCATTACTTAGAGTTTACTCCCTCCACTGATTACTCTTCCAGTCCTTATGGAGAGTTTGATTGGTGCCTCCTGCATCACAAAGTTTCATCAGTGAGTGTATGCTTCCAGAGTCATCCATATTTCTCATGCTCATGTTCAAAGAATGTTTATCATCTTGTGTTGGCCATTTCTCAGAACTCTTGACTTTGCATGTCGGCCATACCCTCAATGTGTCTCAGAGTTACATGAAGTTGTAGTCCTATCGTGCACCCTGGTCCTACTTTCATTATGGGTAGGTAACCTTGAACCCGACAATCGACATTTCATCATTGGTCGTTAACTGGGGGGTTTCCCTTGTGTTCGACGGCAAGAAATCTATTCACACAGTGGGATTTGTGAAGTGTTTTGGATGCCATTAGCCTTATCGGTGGTTTCCTCACCTTTGTCGAAAGTTTTATTTATTGGCTTCTATTCAAAGGGTCTTTTTCGTGCACTACTTGCATCTGGTGCACGTGAAATACGCACAAGGTCGTTGGTTCCTTAACATGTTCTTCATCCGAGTTCCTCCAAATCGTAAATCTCTTGCTTTGTACCTCGTGTTGAATGATTAGAGATGCCTTAATTCTCTCCTTTCAGTGGGTCTCCTTCCATCGACTTCAGCCCATCTATTCTAGAAACGAGACCTAGAGTCTTATGAGTACCTAGAGGCTTGCAGTCATCAGTGGCAAGTTCTCTCGCCATCGACGGTTGGGAATACATCAATGTCGCTTGAACGATGGATTCTTCAAGTGTTCGACCTCAACACCTTTATTCACACTTGTAAGAATGTACTCGGTTCCTTGATACCTACTTTCATTATCGGTAGGTTGTCTCGCGTTTGTTAACCGTATACCTTAATGATCGGTAATCAAACGAAGTCTCATTGTGTTCGACCTCAACTCATTTATTCACATAATGTAGACTTGCACCTTTAGCGGATCGTGTAGAAGACTTGAAGACATCAGTTCATAGTCGTAGTTTTCCTGAGTTGTTGTTATCTTTCATTGGACCAGTGCCTATATGACTTCAATAATCATGAGAGATCAGATTGTACTCCATTGTATACAAATATCTTCAGATTGATTTTGAGACTGGTTTTCACTGGGCCTTGTTCGTGACTATGACAGCCTATGGAATGTATCTACTCCTATATTGCATATTCATGGCCATGAACAGTTGTTTGGTATATTTCCACATGGATCTGCAATGTAATTCAAAATTGGCAGCCATGTGCACAAAGTCAGTATGGATTGTAATATTCTTATGAGAAACTAGTTCGTCCATATGGGTTTCCATTACTCCACTTCTGGGAATTATAATATATTTTGGCCATCACAGATACTATTATGACCTCACACATTAGGGGGCATCTGTTATAGCAAGATTTTCCTCACCATATGAAAACTTGCTCAGAGGGTGTTTTTTCATTTCCCTATGCAGACTTGAAGTCCCTTTTTACAATTCCCAGATCTAAAAATTGTATTTTTCCACATATATGCGCCCTAACAGCTATAAAGCATGCGTATACGCAGGTTGCACCATTACAACCCGCGTACATCAGGTTTTGTGCCAAAAATTAAAAAATGGTGTTGGGTTTCCATGTCACGTCACAGGATCCATGATCCTTGATATTCCATATACTGGAAACGTTCTGACTCTACCTTTCAATTCCATTTGAAGGCTATAAATAGGCCATATCCAAAAGCTGTGGAAAGGAGGAGAATAATTCAACTTTGAGAACAAAGTTACTCTGGAGAAATTATTCACTTCATATTGAGTCTGCATCACTTTGTCCTTTTAAATTTGAACACATTGTTCAACGCCCAATCTCTTCCCTATTTGATGGAGAACCTCATTGTCTCTCTTATATGAGTTTTCCTTTGGTGGAGGATTGAAGTGGTGGAGGCCCAACTGGAAGGGACTTAGTTTCTCGGTTCCGAATGCGCCAACACGGAAGTTTGTCATTCATACACTTTTGTTGATTACATTTTAATAGAAATATTTTTTTCTCGTCCAATCAATGTCTTGCAAATATTTGAATTGTTATTCCATAGGCGTATTTGTTATGAATATTGATAGATTATGCTATTGAATGTGCTAATTTTATATATTATCACCATATGCTTGCGTATCTTGGTTGTTGAGGACAAGTTGCAGGTGTATTGGTGCTCAACGGTGGACTCCATCGAACGTCTGGACAAGGTAGGCTCGTTATCTTGTCTTGTTAGCATATTTGTTTATATAGCATACCTGAAATGAGAGTTGATTTCTACAGTAATTTCCATCTGTTGTGGTTTACCCCATGCCATAGAGTGATTTTCCTTGTAACACATGAAGTGGATGGTTGAAAGTTCTTTGATCTTTTTCAGAAATTTCATAATGTGACTTCGAGGAATAAAGTATTCTTCACAGAGGTTAAAGGAAGGTTAAGTCTCTTCTCCACTGAATGTTTGGATGGTATTGCTACATCCATACAGATCATTTCTCGACATCTTGAGGCAAGCTAGTACCGCGTAATGATGGTTACAAGCCTTTGTTTATAATCTGAGCTAGAGAAGACATATTATTAGAGGCAGTTTGAGTGGAATTAGAGTATGTTTCTTATGGTCCTCATTGACGTTCCACCCACCTTCAATGTGTTATTTTGACATTACGGTACACTCAATCTTCCCATGGAACTCTATCTAGGAAAAATATAGACAATTATAGCAAAGGAGAAGATTTATTTTACTTGGAGTAGGTTTTGCCATAGGTGAACTGGTAAGCAATGCTGGCAAATGCTCCGACTGCTCTAACAGAAGTCCAGACAACAGATATTCCTCTTGTTCTTCTTTGCAGTCTCGTGAGTGGCGCAGTGCATGAAAAATTTGTTCGGGAGCAGAACTTCCAACCATGTTGGTCTTTCCTCAACCTCGCATATCCAAACACTTATGGTAAAACCTAGAAATCCATAATTTTGTAACTCTAGTGCGCTGCCCATACCAAGCTGCATATCTGGTGATTCAATTTAATATCTCCAAACAAACAAAACTAAACATCAAAACTACATACATAGATTGGTTTTGGTAAGTTTTATGTTCACCCACCATGGTTCCCAAGGCCAACTCTGCTATAACTGAGTTCTAGATGGCCACTGCAGCCAGCTCTATGGTGCCCAAATGCCCAACGAAGTTCGTGGTGATGGGTTCCAGCGAATATCGACATATAGCAGTGAAAATCGCATGACCTCCAATATACCACAGCTTCTTGGACTCAATCTAGCTTTCTCTAGCCAGCACTTTGGGAGATCCAAGATTGAGTGGCCATCCAGAGAAAGATCATTCTCCCTGCTTCGAGTCAACGGTCTGTCTTTGTCGACATCCTCTAAGAGAGCATATCTCATGGATTCGATCATGGCACCTTATGCTGCTTGTCTCATGTAACCTCTGTAATCCTTTAGACTCCATTTTTGTTGTCAATTGCATCCATACTGCATTTTATTTCTTCGTGTTGTTGTTTAGGCTGAAATTTAGATGAGCTATGAATATATGAACCAACGGGCGTTTGATAAGGATAAAACACCATTCTAGAAGGAAAAAGTGTCCATTGGTGTCGTGACTGTAGTAAAATTATCATGTCCACTTGGTAGTTTATTCTTACAAATGTCATACTTGTCATTCCTTAAATAAAATTTCTTTTTATTATTAATTTAAGACTGATAAATGGTTTGTTGGTTTCAGCCCGTCTGTCAAGAAGAGAGATGGCTTCCATAGTTTTCTAAATAGGAATTTGATTGAAGCTTATGCCTACCAGGTTACCGATCTCTCATAGTTTGGGGCTTTTTTTAATCTTTTCATGCATGGTTTTTTGTTTTTTCATACTATGTTAAATTATTGAAATTTTTCATGTTTTTATGTGTTTTATTTTAATTTGCCAACCAAGTGACCAACCTCTCATAGTTTGGTTTTTTTTCATCTCGTCATGCTTGGCCTTTTTTTTTATCTTTCATATTATGTTAATTCTTGAAAATTTTCATGTTTTTATATGTTTTATTTTAATTATTAGATAAATGATATTCAAAATTCTTGAAATTTTTCATGTTTGTATGTGTTTTATTTTAATTATTTAATAAATGATATTGAATTATATATATGGCTTACGGAAAAGAGATATCTTCCATGATATTATGTATGAAGCCTGGTAGTTAGGATATGATCAGAACATGATCAGGGAAATAGCAATGTTGGCGTGCTAAAGATCAGAACCTACACTGTTTTAGGGATAACCCTAAGGAATTGACCATTTATTCTTCAAATCTATAGCTCTTGATCTTGATCTCCAACTGGATAGGGATCATCTGCTCAATCTTTCATAGGATTTGGAACTGTTGTTTGTATTAATATATATTTTATTGTATTGAGTAAATATGATTAAAAAACAAAAACAGAGACCCCGGATGGGGTGATACGCAGCACATCAACGCCACGATGCATCGGGCTAGGGAAGGCCATAAATAAGGCAGGTCGGCTCCCATCCCCCTCGTCATTAAGTATGGGAGCCAGCCTTAACTACCAGCCTCGCGCCATGGGACTGCTCCCTCGCGTGAACAGACCAGCGGCAAAGAAAGTAAATGTTGGGGGAGCGATAATGGTCGTCGTCCCGTCGCTCCTCCCTGTTATCATCTAGCTATGCTTCAGTTCTCTTCATTTCGCCTTCACTCTGCATTAGGCTAGCAGTTGTGTGCTCTGGTGCGGCCATTGGAACACCTCCTGCAACTTTAAAGCCATTTGAATTGCCATCTCGATGGCAAGGGAGAGGGGAAAGCCGTGTCACAGCCTTGCCTAGTACACCCTTGCTGCAAGACAGAAGCGACAGCAGAGGCTTGAGAGAGCGCTTTCCATGGCTCGCACTCAGAGAGTTCAGATAGCTCGTAGGGAAGGGATGGTCTGGTCGCCTCCAATGGCGTACGTGGAGGAGGTCATCCCAGAGGAATCCACACAGATTCCTCAGGAGTCTCTTCTTTTCACAGTGCCATAAAATTGGCAGCCTCCAAGCAGCTTCCCTGAGGAAGACACTCAGGCATTCAATGCAGCTCACCACGAAACCAACACCATGGAGGTACAATTGAAGGAGTTCCACATCTGCTACGTCGAGGAGGAGTTCCCAGAGGAGCTCCTCCATATGGCCTCTCAGGATGCCGCACTTTCCGCTGGCTACGATCCTTCCAGAGCCACTGACCGAGAAGAGGACCCCGGGAAGCAGGTAGAAGCACAAGGACAGAGCACAGTAGCAGAGCAACATGACAAAGCGAAGGTTGGAATGCAGGCTACAACAAGCGAGGCTGCGGAGGGTGGCACGTCGAAGGAGGGTGGCGAGGTCCTTGCGCCACCTCCCATCTCGATTGCGTCGGAACAGTGGCGTGTCCCACCACCCTTCTTCCACCCGGAAGAGTTAGACTTGGTGTTTGACCTAAGAAGCCAGATGGCAGACCACGTCTATCGTGGCACACTTATGAGACAACGCATAGACATGTTGTACGAGGATTTCTCCAACGTGTCAACAAGGCAAAGATGTCAAATTTATGCACGCCCCTATGCTCTGCCAGCTCGGAATGGACTGCACGCTGAAGACCCCGACAAGGCCACCTCTGGAACCAACGGGTAATTGCTTATGGTTATGGTTAGATGTTCAGGCTCTGGTCAAGGGTTCAGTTAGCTCAGAGTCTTTACTGTTTAGTCTAGTTTCAATTTATGTCTTCATGGTTGTACAGACTATAGGCTGCCACCTATCCTAGTTTCCTCCGAGCAAGGCAGATGGCAAACCACCTCTTTTGGACATGGATATCCAAGGCTGCCAATTGTTCTGGTTTCCGCTAATTTGGCGGAACAGTTGGCAGCCTAAGGACAGATATTTCTTTCTGCTTATGATATAATAGGATCTACCCTCTTTTTTACTTAGAAAATATAAAAAAAAAAACATTTGTTTCATATGTTACGTAGAGACCTAAAAATATTTGTTGGAAAGCATGGAAGAAATTTGTTATGTAGAAGCCTAATAGTATTTGTTGGAATCATCTAAATTTTTGAACTAGTGTAAAGTCAATGAGCATTTAAAATATATCAACTTTGTGGAGTGCACAATCACTATTTAATCTAAATTTGTGGTGGAAACAATCACTATTTAATCAAAATTTGTGGTAGAAAACAAGATATATATTGAGGATTTTATTTTTTTAAATTGATTTAGTTACCATTCATGGATGTTTATCCATAATTTTTTATCCTTTATGGTTTTATCACCTTTCTTTATTCATAAAATAATTTGAAAAATTTAGAAACAAAACATTCCACATAATAACATAATAAAGAACTTTATTAAATTTTTTTTTTTTTTAAATAAAAAAGGGGTAGTACCTTCTATATTAGATAAGCACAAAACTTAGACAAAAATACAGAGTCATGGCTAAAAACCACCAAAATGTTGCCGGTATCCGGAAACCGGCATAACTGAGGGGTTGATAACAGTTTTAGCAATAATACATATATAGTTGAGAAGCCCTTGTCCTGCCCGGAGGAAACTAGGACAGGTGCTAATGGTCCAGGAGTACATGGAACAGAAAAGCAGTAAACAAAAACCAAGAAACGATCAAACCTAGTCACCCGGTGCTCCATCGCCTTCACCCGCTTGAAAGTGGACCCCGCCGAAATAGCAAACTCCTGCGCGCACAGGGGACACTTTCGCTGAGTTGGAGAGCCGGAGAACGCGCCAAGGAGAATGTCTATACGTTGGCTCATGAGGAGCGTCCTAAGCTCCATGTCCGCTAAGTGGCTACGGAGCTCAAAGACCAATGCCAGGTGTTCGTCGCTGAGGAGAGAACAATGCAAACCGCCACCCAAGCCGTTACGAAGAGCAGTCCCCGAATCCATAGCCTCATCCATGTCGTCCGCTACCTCCCTCTGCTCCGCGCAAACCTCAGTATTCGCAATCTTCTCGGCGTGAAACGATGGTAAGTCTCCCTGCCAGGGAGTTTCTTCAATTATGCAGCCTCGGAAGTCGTCTTCTCTAGCCAAAGCTCGCACGGGGCCCTCCATGGCTCGGGGCTCCTTAATGCAGAGTATGTCACCCATGGACGGGTCCTCCTCCACAATGCAGGTGGGAAGCGCAACCTCGGACTCGGCCTCCCTTACAACTCTCACATTAGAAATCAGACCTTCCCTGCTGCAGCCAGCCCTCTGCTCAGCAATAGTGTCAAGCAACAACCGCCGCTCAGCTCGAGCCTTTTTGCGAAGAATGGAGGACGCCAAAGCTAGAGCGCACTCCAATTGCTTCTTCCTGCTACGCTGCGCCTTGTGGGCGTCCCAGGCAGAGCCCCGACGAGGCTTGGCACGCTCTCTAACCATTGAAACCGGGTGGTGAATGCAGGGGCTAAGAGGATGCAGCGCAGGACTGAAAGTCCCGGACGAGAACGGCAGCAAGTGCAAAACGCGAGCAAGCCGTCTCAGACGAGTTTTTCCCGAAAACAAAAAACCCTGGAAGGCCTCAACAAAGTGCAGAGAAGAAATGGTGAACGTCCAAGCGAAGAACATAGCAAACCCGCTCTGTCCTAGCTCAAAATAAAACCCATAACTAGGCTCCAGCGTCATCCGTCCTTCCAAATCCATGTCCGATCTGAACTCGCGAGAGGTGTAAATGGTCGCACGAGAGAGCCTCGCCTTCGTATGATCCCTGCTATGGCCGTCCACCATTGTTAATGCTAATGCGTGGGTGGCAGACAGCAGCAATTAAACCTGCACTTAGTGCATGTCCTAATGTCACCGCCTCAGTGCCTCATGTCACCCCATCCGGGGCAAGAACTTTATTAATTGAATCATCATTAAATTTTTCTTATAATATGATTTAAGAAAAAAAACATAAAGTAAAAGCTTCTCATTTCAAAACATAAAAAGCAACTATTTTTTTTATGATTTAAAAAACAAACATGAAATAGACGCTTCTCATTTCAAACAACATATAAAAACATACAAAAGCAACTATTTCTTTTATGATTTAAAAAACAAACATTAAGTATACGCTTCGCATTTCAAACATATAAAAACATACAAAATCAACCATTTTTTTTAATGATTTAAAAAACAAGCATAAAGTAAACGCTTATTATTTCAAAAAACATATCAAAGCAACAAATTTCAGGAGCATGCCTCTATGTGGTGGTCATCACATATTGCAACTCAACTTGATTATCATATATTACTTTAACATTGATTTTTTTGGACAATATTTTGGACTTTGGAATAATTTAATGAACAATTATTGTTTGCAAAGTTATCCAATTTTAAAGAATAATTATTGTTCGTAAAGTTATCTAATTTTTTAATTCAATGTTAAATAAATAAAAATTATAGGTTTTTACAAAATGATGAAACAAATTAAAGAATATTGTTTAGAATAATTTAAAGAACCATTATTGTTTGCAAAGTTATCCAATTTTTTTAAGAATAATTATTGTTTGTAAAGTTATCTAATTTTTTAATTCAATGTTAAATAAAAAAAATTATAGGTTTTTACAAAATGATGAAACAAATTAAAGAATATAGTTTTTTAAACTATGTAATTTCATAATTCAATATAAGTGATTAGAAAAAAGTCAATATTAATTTTAATAAAATTAGAAACATATTTGCTAGAAAATAATATTTTAAATAGTTATAAAATTGTTAATATTAATTTTAAATTCAAAAATAATAAAATAAAAATTATTTAATTAAAAAAGTTATAATATAAGTGATTAGAAAAAAATCAATATCAATTTTAATTAGAAAATAATATTTTTATTTAATAAAAAAAATGTAAATATTCATAAAATTGTTAATATTAATTTTAAATTCAAAAATATTAAAATAAAAATTATTTAATTAAAAAAAATTATAATGATAATGATCCAAAAATAATTTATATTTTTTTTGTTTGCTAGTTTGTTTTTATTAGACTTGGCAGGTTTACATTACTAGGTGTTACACTCCATTACCCATTGTCCTACATCTCAAAAATAATTTATAGTTGAAATGAATATCTTTTATAAATTTAAAACTAAAGTTATTAGTTTAACTTATTGATACAATTAATCACGGGTGTCTTAAGAGCACACTCCATTACCAACTGATCACCAACTGTCTTAAAGACCTTAAGAGCACACTCCATCACCAATTGTCCTACACCTCAGGGACAAAAATAATTTATATTTGAAATGAGCATCTTTTACAAATTTAAAAAATAATTTATATTTGAAATGAGCATCTTTTACAAATTTAAAACTTCAGTTATTAGTGTAACTTATATTGATACAATTAAAAACATTAAATTGAGATAATCTCATTACTTGAAATTAATGTCATTTTATTTTTATACTTTGAATATTTGTGTGGTGGAACTAAAATTGAGTGAATAGTACATATCACAATCTATCCAACATTTATTATTTTTTCATATTTATCCAACACTTGTTAAATTTTTTTAAATGTATAATGTTCAAAACAAAAAAAGACAAATTAATAAATACTTCAAATTAATTAATTAAACAAAACCTACACATATTCAAATTAATAAATACTTCAAATTAATTAATTAAACAAAACCTAAACTTATTTAGAATGATAAATATTTAACATTAATTAATTGATTAAAAAAAAAAACATAATCTTAAAGCTAGGACTAGTTGAGTTGCAACTATTTCTCTTATTTTCTAAGTTCACACTTTATAAATCTATAAATTATGTTTTGAATAAAAAAAATTCAAACTTAAATAGAGAACGAATATTGATTAGATTTTTTATTTTCTATTACCATTTATTGTTGAAGTTAATTATTGCCTCGTCCAAAATTTGGTCAAGAAGCATAAGTATGAAGTTTATTGGTTTAAAAAATTGCAAAATGCATGATATGAAGTTTCTCTGTGTTTGATTAAATGGATATAACAAAAAGGAGCTAGTTTGTCAAATCCGTTTGAATAAATGGATACAACTAGTAGTCTTTGTTCATTTCTAAATGCAATTATAATTATATTTATATTAAATGGATATAACAAAAAGGAGCTAGTTTGTCAAATCCGTTTGAATAAATGGATACAACTAGTAGTCTTTGTTCATTTCTAAATGCAATTATAATTATATTTATATATATGAAATTATTCAAGTTCAAGTTATTATATATGTTGTTTAAAATCAGAAGTTGTAAATGATATAGTTTATGTCAATAATATGAAATTGTATGCCCCGATTTGGGTGACAGATGGCAGACAATTAAGATCTCTTGGGCCCATAGGTTCCATGGGGAGTCTCGACACAAGTTTTTAGATGCCACACAGAAGTACATGTTAATGTTTAAGCCATTCTTATAGTTCTTTGCATTTCAATAGATAACAGCAACATAAGACAAGAGTACTGAGAAATACACAATCACAAGAGACACAACATTTACCCTAGAAAACCCTCTAGGGGAAGAAAACCCAGCAAAACTTTCTTATTATAGATTGCCAATACAATGCCAAGAGATAACTCAAGCTGAAACAAAAAGTCCTCTCCAAAAGATGCGCCACTCTCTCTCTCTCTTCTCCAACTGGAAATCCGAAACTTGTCTCTCAATGAGCAAGTGAGTTGTGTGTCTAAGTGAGGCGCCAGCCTCTTTATTTATACAAGACTGATACGTGTGAAGTGTCTCTTCACTGGCAGGGCCGACTTCTCAAACTGGGTGGTTATAACCACCTTTATTATATTTCTGGGCCTCTTTAATATCTGCTGGGGCCGACTTCTTATTCTGCCTATTAGAATTATCATTTGGCCAATCCGCAAAAGGGGATTTGGTCCTATTACAATAACCGACATGATCAATCCACAATGGGGATTGATCCAATGAATAATATATCAATTAATAATAAGAAT
>ML777209.1:1530849-1545418 GCA_009831015.1 Picea engelmannii | reverse complement strand
AGAATTATCATTTGGCCAATCCGCAAAAGGGGATTTGGTCCTATTACAATAACCGACATGATCAATCCACAATGGGGATTGATCCAATGAATAATATATCAATTAATAATAAGAATACACTTTGCAGTTACATTATTTCAACACTCCCCCTTAACAAGAAGGGTATTCTTCAACAGCGTCAGGCGAGAGAGAGGTATGCATCATCAGTGGCATTAGGAGGGCAGCATCATTAATATCATCTTGGAGCACTGTTTGGCATATCTATAAATCATCGGAAGTTTTCTTCATCGACAGGCATCGTCATTCTCAAAGGAATGCAATCATCATCTGCATCAATATGGATTAGTATAAAAACTAATACATCATCATCACAGCACAAGGCTGGCTCATCATCATAATACTAGACTGGCTTTACGTCAGAGCTATCAAGCTGGAAGCACAGTTATAGTCTCGTCTCATAGTCTTGCTTTACGTCACAGCAAATAAAGCTGGAAGCAAGATACTCGTCCTGCTTTACGTCACAACCATTAGGTCGAAAGCAGGATGTTAGATTGGCTTTACGTCACAGCTATCCAGCCGGAAGCACAGTGCTAGTCACGTCTCATCGTCTTGCTTTACGTCACAGCTGTCAAGCCGGAAGCAAGATACTCGTCCTGCTTTACGTCACAACCATCAGGTCGGAAGCAGGATAGTAGACTAGCTTTACGTCACAACTATCCAGTCGGAAGCACAGTGCTAATCTCATCACATCATCTTGCTTTACGTCACAACCATAAGGTCGAAAGCAAGGTACACGTCCTACTTTACGTCACAACCATCAAGTCAGAAGCAGGGTACTAGACTTGCTTTACGTAACAGTTGTACAGCCAAAAGCATAGTATTAGTCACACCACATCATCTTGCTTTACGCCACAACCATCAGGTCGGAAGCAAGGTACATCTTGCTTTACGTCACAGCAATAAAGTTGGCAGCAAGGTATTAGCCATATCACATCATCTTTCTTTACGTCACAACCATCAGATTGGAAGCAAGGTACATATTGCTTTACGTCACAGCAATAAAGCTGGAAGCAAGGTATTAGATTAGCTTTGCATCATAGCTAGCAAGCTGGAAGCACAGTCATATCACACCTCATCATCTTGCTTTACGTCACAACTGTCAAGTCGAAAGCAAGATGCTCGTCCTGCTTTACGTCGCAGCGATAAAGCTGGAAGCAGGATACTAGATATATCTCATCACAGCGACTACTCCCCCTTTCGAGGAAGGTCCTTTCGGACTATACCAAGCTTATCTCGAAACTACTTCAAACTTTACATGAGATAGAGGTTTGGTCATCACATCAACAACCTGCTCATCCGTGCTAACGTACTGGAGCTTTATTGCTCCTCTCTGAACCATGTCACAGAGGTAATGATATCGGATCTTTGTGTGCTTCAACTTATCATGGAATACAGGATTCTCTATCATCTTTATGTAGCTCTGGTTGTCACATAGGATCGTGGTTGGGTCAAATAGATCGGTCAACAACTTTCGAAGCCATATAGCTTCGCAGCTAGCAGAACACGCAGTAATGTATTATGTTTCCGTTGTGTTGAGAGCAATGTTGGATTGTTTTCTACTCTACCACGAGATCATAACTGATCCCAAACTGAAACAGCATCCGGATGTGTTTTCCCTGTCAGCAACACTTTCTGCCCAATCTAAATTAGTGTATCCACTCAATGTGAAATCATGATCTCCGTCATAACTGAGACCACAATCTAATGTACCCTTAAGGTACCTCATCACATGTTTTGCAGCCACTAGGTGAACATGTCTAGGTTCTACCAGAAACTGACTCAAGGTGTTCACGGCAAAACAAATCTCTGGTCTGGTGTTCATCAGGTACATCAGCAATCCAATAATCTGTCTGTACAGTGTGGCATCAATCAATTCTGACGAAGTATTGACCAGCAGCTTCAGCTTCGCTTCCATGGGTGTATTCATGGGCTTGCATTCCAACATGTCAAATCTCTTCAGGATTTCGACTGCATACTTCCCTTGGTTAAGGAAGATCCTCTCTAGACTCTGTCATACCTCAAGACCTAGAAAATAATGCATTAGGCCAAGGTCTTTTCATCTCAAATTCTGAGGCAAGTCTCTTCTTACATTCGTTGATGAGCTTTTCTTCTCCAATTAAGAATAAGTCATCCACGTATAGCAATAATATTACTGGCTCATCGTTCATAACCTTGAAATAGAGATTAGAATCTGCTTTACTCTTGGTAAAGCCCAAGCTCGTCAGGAAACTGTCTATACAGCCATACCAAGCTCTGGGAGCTTACTTCAATCCGTATAAGGCTTTCTTCAATTTGCAAACATGAAACTTCATGTATTCAACTTCAAATCATTGAGGTTGCTCTATATACACTTCCTCTTCGATGACACCATTTAGGAAGGTTGTCTTTACGTCCATCCGGTGCAACCTCCACTTCGTCTTAGCTACAAGGGCTATGATGGTTTTGATCGAAGTGTATCTAGCTATAGGAGCGAATGTCTCTTCATAGTCAATGCCTTCTTTCTGAGAAAAGCCACGAGCGACAAATCTTGTTTTATACTTCTCAATACTTCCATCAGCAGCATGTTTTATTTTAAAGAGCAATTTGGAGGATACCACGTCTTATGGCATCGGCTCATTCTTTCCTTTGAATGGCTTCTTCAACGCATGTAGGCTCCTCCTCTTGGAGATCACACATCAAAGCCGTATAACTAGAGAATGGTTTTGGTCTTTTCACCTGTCTCGAGGTTCCTTCGGGAACATCATACTTCTCTCCATCTTGAATAAGCTCTCTAGCCCAAGCTGGCTTTCTTTTATGGAGGATTGTCATCTGAGGTGGTTCTTGAAATTCCACTATATCATGATCTTCTAGAATTTCCTCATCAGGCGAAACTACGTCTTCCCTCACTGGTTCTACAGCATCAGGGGAAACTACGTCTTCCCTCACTGGTTCTGCAGTTTTGGGAAACTCCCTCACTGATTCTGTAGTTCTGGGGATTACAAGCTCCTCTTCACGTACTTCTTCAAGCTGGCATCTTCTCGATTTCTTGAGTGTTGCATCTTAATCAAAGGTCACATTCCTGTTGATCTCACTGTGGCAGTTACCTAGTATGTAAATTTTGAAGACCTTGGATACCTCACAGTATCCCACAAATATTCTCTTCTTTCCTAAGGGTTCCAGCTTGTTTCTCTTCTCTTTCGATATATGAATAAACACTGGGCAGCCAAATATTTTGAGATGACTTACCTTTGGCTTCTTTCCGATGAACATCTCTTCAGGGGTCTTGAACCCAAGTGCACTATGGGATAATCGGTTTTGCACATAAACAATCGTCATTGTTGCTTCTGCCCATAAGCACATAAGAAGATTTTGATCATGAATCATGGTCTTCACAGCTTCCATTATTGTTCTGTTCTTCCTTTCAACTACACCGTTTTGTTGAGGATTATAGGGAGTAGTGAGTTCCCTCTTGATCCCAACATCTTTGCAGAAGTTCACGAACTCTTTTGAGGTGTATTCTCCTCCATTATCTGACCTGAGTATCTTGATCTTTCTTTCAGAAAGATTCTCTATCAAGGCTTTGAATTCTTTGAACTTGTTGAACACTTCATCTTTAAATTTCAAGAAATACATCCAGGTCTTACAAGAGTAATCATCAATAAATGATACATTGTATACATACCCACTAATGGAGGACGATGGCATTGGGCCACACACATCTGAATGAATGAACTCTAGGACTCCTTATGCTTTGTTGTCTCTCTTCGAAAAAGGGTTCTTGATGTTCTTCCCTTGTGCACATCCATTGCACACACCTTCGTGGTCAACTTTGAGTTCTAGTAAACCTATGACAACTTTGCATACGTATGGTAGCACCTTATAGTTGATGTGAGCTAGTCTTCTATGCCAAAGTTCACATGAGTTTTCAATGGCGTGGGTCATGGCAGCGTCTGGGTGACCCTTTAGCTTATACAAGCCACCTTCTTCTTTTCCAATGATGATTGCTTCATTTATGGTTTCTCCTTTAGTAAGTTGTCTTCTGCAACCTTCACTATAGCTTCCCTATGACCTGGAACAAGGTCAACAAAACAGCGAGCAAGAGCAATATCCTTTTGATAATATAAAGCAATAGCACAAACAATCATCACAGTAGCTCCTTTAGAGCTATCACTTGTAACTTGTCTGAAGTAAAGGTTAAAGGTAAGGAATACAAAACGAAATGAGGTCAACACTCTCATAGTGTTGTGATCAAACCACGGCAACCTGGAACTATCATACGAGGTTTCTCCTGGAGCTTTGTACTCAAGAATGAGTGCTTGTTTTTCTTCCAAGTCTCCTTCTCTCAAGATGACGAGTGCTTTCTTCAACCTGTCTTTTGTACTGAGACGATACGCTATCTTGACAGAAAGTTCGGTTAGAGGATAAGCTCTATGATCTCAACTTTAATCCATCTAATAATTTGATCATAGCTTCAACATGCAATACCGATAAAGATAATGTCATAACAAATAGATGCATATCAGAATAATCTCCTGGGTTGCATCATTCCTCTGAATGTGTTGGATCTTGAGATCCTTCTGGATCTATGGCAATAGATCCCTTCTCCTGCAAATACTCTTTAAGGTTTAACCATTTAAACATATGTGAGTACATACCTCTGATAGCTTTTGCAAGTAGTGGCTCCAACTGGCAGCAATGGTAATCATTACCAACTTTTAAAACTTCAAGGGTAACTGCAACTGGTAGTACGACTGCAACTGCAACAGGTACTGCAATTGCAACTAGTTCCGACACTGCAACTGCAACTGCAACTTAGGGTTTTATGAGGAAACACTAATTTTTCAAACTTTGAATTTTGACATTCTGATCCAGGGGATAGATGCGTTGAGCTGAGGTGAGTTAGTTGGTGCAGTCGGATTTCTGAAATTCCAACTTTTACCCTTCCAAAATTGATTTGCGGATTTATGGACTGGTGCTTTTGGTTTTCTGGTACTTCTGGTACTCTGGTTTTCTGCTTTTTAGGTACTTTGTGAAAACTAGGTTTTCACTTTTCAGGAGATCCAGCCACTGAAAAGGTGCATTGATGATGCCAAAGTAATCCTTGAAGGAGGGCGCACTTTTCTAGATGGTTTTGGGGTTGAAATACCTCTCCACCAAAAAGCCCTAATTTGCATGTATGGCAACAGTAACGTTTTTCACTTTTCTCTTGTGAAAGATGCTCTCTTCAGCTTGGCTCTGATACCATGTTATGTTTAAGCCATTATTATAGTGCTTTGCATTTCAATAAATAACAGCAACATAAGACAAAATCACTGAGAAATACACAATCACAAGAGACACAACATTTATCCTGGGAAACCCTCTAGGGAAAGAAAACCCAGCAAAACTTCCTTATTATAGATTGCCAATAAAATGCCAAGAGATAACTCAAGCTGAAACAAAAAGTCCTCTCCAAAAGATGTGCCACTCTCTCTCTCTCTCTTCTCCAACTGGAAATCCGAAACTTGTCTCTCAATGAGCAAGTGAATTGTGTGTCTAAGTGAGGCGCTAGCCTCTTTATTTATACAAGACTGGCACGTGTGAAGTGTCTCTTCACTAGCAGGGCCGACTTCTCACACTGGGTGGTTATAACCACCTTTATTATATTTCTGGGCCTCTTTAATATCTATTGGGGCCGACTTCTTATTCTGCCTATTAGAATTATCATTTGGCCAATCCGCAAAAGGGGATTTGGTCCTATTACAATAACCGACATGATCAATCCACAATGGGGATTGATCCAATGAATAATATATCAATTAATAATAAGAATACACTTTGCAGTTACATTATTTCAACAGTACCCAACCCCCATCACATGCGGTGCATTAATATGGTTTTATGGACCTTAATTAGTCTCAGGATGGCAATCATGAAGGATGTTACTCATAGTAATGGCAATGGCAGCCTCCCCACCGAGTAGGTTAACTAGAGAGTCATCTTCCCTTCAGAGTGTTTTTCGGTAGGTATTTTGGCAGTGGTGTTTTAAATTTCTGGTCAATTCAGAATTCTGGTCGATTTTCTGAACATCTGGGTTGGTTTAAAATAGGGCAAAATCCCCGAGGCAAGGTTCTGAAATGCATAGAATTTTGATCTTGCGAAACTCAGGCTAGCCCTGAAAAACTGGCCGGATTCAGGCCCAATTTTTTTTATCTGAAAAGCAAATCTGCTTGCAAATCTGTTTACTCCCGAGTTAGCCTACTCCGCCTCCTCACTGGTTCACCTTGACTGGTCGTACTAACATGGCGATGAAGTTGACGGCCAATTGCAACCACCACCCCATCTTCTCTGATTACGAGACAAAAGGTCCAACACCCAGCAATTCAAGGCGTCTTAACGGTGAAAGTACAAGCAATCCAGGAGGGACTAAGATAAAGCGCACAGTTGTTCGAGGTAGGTATTTGCTCCTACGGGTTCTTCAACTTCGTGGCTCCAACAATCAGTGCAGAGACCAGACAAACTACAGCAGCATTCCCAGCTCTGGCCTTCGTTCTCATTGGCAAGCAAGGGCAGTGCACAGGCTCAGATTTGGCTCAATGGACAGGTCTAGAGCACGAGGGCAAGGCAGTGCCCATCGAGCTCGATTTCCGCTCCCATGAGCGCACCAGGATGCAATCACAGCCTCTGAGACTTATTCTACCATCACTACTCCAGAGGCCCAAGCTCTCAAGGACCGAGGTTCGCCAGGAAAGGAATAGTACCTTGAAATTGATGCCAAGTTCATGCCATGGATTCCAGATACAGGTTCAACCCATGCTAGAGAAACAAAGTATTTTCACACCATCGACTTGTATTGGAATATAAAAATGCTTCTACGCAAAGCCATAACAGACAGGGTCGTTGCCCACAATGAGTTGGCGCAAACCTATAACAAACAGGGTCGTTGCCCACAATGAATTGGCGCAGATGAAATATATTCAGTTGCGGATACAGGCGCTTGACAAGAAATTCACCATCATGGCAACCAAAAACGGTCTCAACTTCAGAGCCATCGATGAGGAAACCCCAGGTTCTTCGAGATGATCATCCTTTGTTTAATTTGTATATATAGCTATAGAAATCAGGCTGCAAATCCTCAAACAGTAGATGGAAACACACTCAGAAGTAAGGATAAGCTTTTTGACAGTTATTGTATAAAGATTAACAACCTATTTTTGGGGTTGGGTATATTCCAGGAAATTAGCCGAAGTAAATGTTCGGATGGTTTCCCAAGCGGCAGGCCAGAAGCAGAACACTTTTAATTTTTTTGTTCGTTTATTTTAATATAGAATTGCTATTAATATAAAATTGCTAGCTACAAAAAAATTTATGAAATTGTATGGATTTATATTCTTTTGTAGTTTTCTTCTTCGGAACTTGGAACTTCTGATGTTTAGGTCATTAATAAGGTTTTGATTGTGTTGAAACTTTTAGATGTAAATTGTGTAGGAAAGTTTTATTATCCAACGTTTTCAAGTGGAAACTTTTTCTAAGAAACAAAGTTTAAAATGATAATAAAAGTTGAGTAATGAATTTATAAGCAAAAGAAAGTGAGTAAAAAAAAATATTTTAATTTCCAAAAGACTGTAAGTGAAAATAGGGCTTTTTTTTTTATAGATAATAAAAAAATAAAAATAAAAATAAAATAGAGATGAAAATGAATAAAACCAATTTAAAATGATTAAAAAGTTTAAACCCTGATACGAAATATGATTAAATAATCAAATGCCCTTTGTAAAATTAATAAAGTAAGAAGGAAAATTAAAAGATAATAAAATAAAATAAATTAGATTGTGAGCCACTTGAGAAAAATAATAAACAATAAAAGAAAAGGAGACTATTAAGAGGGTGGAAGTCAAAATATATTAATAAAAATCAAAATCAAAAAATAATGAAAAATCAGTGACAAAGATGATGTGAATGATAGGTTTTCAAGATTGGCTAAAAGTTTGTAGCCATTTCCATGATTGAAATTTTGAGGGTGTTCAATTTCCAATACTTTCTCAAACGGTTCGAGATGAGTAAGAGGGGACTGAAGCAAGAATTTTGGGTTGGTCAAAGCGGATAAGGTGTTTAGAATTGTGGGAATGTTCAGCAAATTCAGAAACATTGTTGTGGGAGGTGTCCACAATATGCTCCTTAAGACAAGCTTTGAATGATCTCTTAGTTTGGCCAATGTATGATTTGTCACAGAAGCAAGGAATTTCGTAAACCCTTGACCAAGCATAGGGTCTAATTTATCCTTGACAGTTCTAAATCGTTGTTTAAGGGTTTTATAGGGTTTGAAGAGAGTTTTAATATTCTTTTTAACAAAAGTTTTTGAGATATAATCAATAGTGTCTTGGATGTAGGGAAGAGAAATGAGAGCTAAGGAAAGGGAAAAAGGTAAAGAGCTTTTAGGTTTCGAATGGAGAGCTGAGCAAAAAGCTTTGTTGATTTAAGAAATAAAGTAACCATTAGTCACAAGGGCTTTCATAAGATGAGTTTTTTCTTTCTCAAGATATTGACGAGCAGAGTTTCTAATGGTGTAGGTAACCAAAGTTTCAAGGACAATGGAATTTTGGTCTGGGTGATGGTGTGAAAGGGCATGAAGGTATTGATCAGTGCGAGTCTTTCTTCTATAGACTTGGTGGGTAAGGGTGCCATCAGATGGATGAGTGATGAGGACCTCAAGAAATGAAAGGTACTTTTCTTCCTATATTTACATAATAAATTTAATGTGAAATGAAATATTGTTAAGATGGTTAAAGAAGGAAGTCAAGAAGGGTTACCCATGAGGCAATACGACAAAGGTGACGTCAACAAATACTCTACAAAAATTTCATAGTTCAATGAAAATGAAAACATTTTAAGTAAATGCTCTCCAAAATTTTCATAATTTAACAAAAATGCAGACATTTTAAGTAAATGCTCGACAAAAGTTCCATAATTCACTGCTATTGCAAGATAAATATAAAATGCAAGGTTTAATAAAATAATCAACTTTACGAATCGATATAACAAATATGTTATTATATGAATGCAAGGTTTAATGAAACAATCAACTTTACGAATTGATATAATAAATATGTTTTCATATAAATTCAGGCTTTAATGAAATAATTAGCTTTTATGAATGAGTATAACAAAGATGTTATTATCAGTGTGACATAGGTAACACTAACAATTTTTTAATTGAAAAATATACAATAAAATAAATAATAATTGTATGACATTGACATACATATAAGAGGTTAAGGGGATGACATAACCACTGACAACTATCTTCCCATGGTCGATTATTCTGACAACTCGTTGACCAAGGATCAGATCTTTTTCAATTCAGTGATTAATCATTTCCTCATGAAGAGATTAAAGCGGATAGCTCGTGTTAGGGATGGGGTCCAGCAAGGTTTCTTCCTACAGATCATTTGATCTAGAACCATCCTAGTATATCAGTGGATCTCTCGTCGAATCCCTGTCAAATTGCCAGACGGGGCTTTGTGGAGCCTCAGGGTTGGACCTTGGCCGATGTTTTGGGATCGTATGCTGCATTACCATCAGTTTCTTCTTTGTTGTTGTCGGGTCATTCTTCTGATCCAGTGATTTCTACTACAAAAAAGCGTCACGATGGAGACTCTCCCTTAGGGTTTGTAGGAAGTAAAATTGCGGACGCTGAACTCCAGGGAGGTGATTCAAGCGCAACACAAGGTGATTCAAGCTCAACACGAGGGAGCTCTGGGAAAACACAATGGGAAGTGGTCAAATCTCGTGGAGGGGTGTCACTATTGAGTGGGCTTAATGGTTAAGAATATGTGTTTCCTCTTAAGAGGTCACAAGTTCAAATCCAGAGGGGGTAGGGTATGTATACCTCCGTAGATTTTACAAATCAAATCGCTGGACGGAGGAGGTCCTTTATCCCACAAACAAGGGGTCCCATACACCAATTTGATGTGGCTTGGCCGTGACCGAGAATTTAAAGGAGGGCCAAATTGCGAAGTTGGAAGAGTTTGTGATCGTGGGGAAATTATGTTGTCGCAGGATGTCTGTTGTCTCTTTAAATTTGCGGTTGGAGGGAACATGGGTTCATGTCCTAGGTTATCTCCCAATTTTTCAATTATTATCGCGTGGTTGGATAGGTTTCATTTTCCATGCTAGGGAGGATGCAGCGAAAATTCTCTCTGGGATGCCAGTACCCAAATCGACACCTCTTATGTGCCAAGCCATGGCACCCTCTTTTTGATGCTAAAGAGGAAGTTGTCTCCAAATATGCCTATTGAGTTATGGTCGGATTTCGGTTTGAGGGATATCAAGGAGGTTTTAGGTACCTACATTTCTTTTAGCGACCGATATAAACCAGTGGTGTTCGTTCAATAGCTCAAATACTGGTGGCACTAGATCCGCGGCAAGGTTTATTTGAATCTATCAATCTGGTAGTTAGGAATCGTTCTTACACTCGGCCATTGGATTACATTAGTATCCCTTATAGATGTTCACGTTGTCACAAGGTCGACCATGTCTTGAAGGACTGTGAGTTGAAGTTTCACTTTAAATCTCAAAGGGAAGGTCTCTCAAAGAATGCAGTGTTGAAGCCAAACCCTAGCCCCCCCCAGTAGCCAAAGGGACTTTCAATGTCTCCAGATTCATCAAAAACCGATAATGAAGAACACACTTGAAAGGTTTTTGCGACCGAAAAAATGGGACTTCAGAAAAATATTCTGGTGGGTGACATTGTAGCTCAAATCGAGAGAACCACGCAAGCAATTAGTTCCTCGGGGATTTTTTCGGTGACGACTTAGATTTCTCGCCCTCCCAATGGAGTAAGCTCAAAGCCCTATGGTCCAAGAGTGCGCCTTCGAAGAAGATTTTGGGTAAGCTTTCCTCCTTTCAAGTTTCTAATCTAAAATCATTGCCTGAGCTTTCAGTTATAGGAGTGTCTCTCTAGGGGGAAGGGTCGGGCCCTAGTCTTTCTCTAAGGAGGGTCTCAGTTATTACTAATTAGTCCTCCTAGGGGTCAAGAAGATGTTACTCCATATGTTGATCTTTCTAAGGATTTCGATTCCACCCTTTTGGGCAATCGTGGACGCCCCAAAACTCGATCATCAAGCTGCTCGTCTACTTCTTTTGGTCGAGACCCTTATTTTTTGCGCCCAGGACTTCACTCAAAAGGTTCACAGACTTCGGGGGGACTAAAGTTAGATGCCCAAAAGGACCCTATCCAATCCAAGGCTAGACCTAAGTCGGCTTTGAAGCATACTCAGGAGCGAGTTTCCCAGGAGGTCTCGCAGGGTAGATAACGACTTATCTTAGGGTCCTTAGAGCAGGACGTGCCCTGATTGCAACCTCTTCATGGGAATTCTACCGGCCAATATGAGAGCCCTCGAAGGGAGGGCCGTAAAACTCTTTGAAACGCCTGGTGGATTTGGATAGGCCAGAGATAGTATTCATTCAAGAAACTATGGGACCTTGTGATACCATAATCTCATATTTGATTAAATTATTTCCGAGATGAAATTTCTATGGAGTGGACTCATGAGTTTTTGAGGGGATTAATTACAGGGTTTCTCTTCCAATTGTTCCCTGACAAATTGCTTCTCTATTTCCTTAGGTTTGTTTACAGAGTTGTATTGCAAAGAATTGGATCGTTCCTTATCCTTGCTAAATCTCTACAGACCTTATACAGATAACGAAGAGTTTGGAACGGACTCTTTGGACTTTCTTGTATACATTTCAATAACCTCATAATTGGTGGGGATTTGAATCTAACAGACAGTGGGGAGGAGATTTGGGAAAAAATTTCCTGTGAAGATGTTTTTACAAAAAAAATTATGAACAATTTTCAGTTGACAGGGTTAGTTGATGTCAAACCTGTCAATTTGACCCCGACCTGGAGTAATAACCATAGTGGAAATGAAACGGTCCCGAAGAGACTAGACCGTTTTCTAGTCCATCACGACCTTCTCTAAGCTATTGGTAATTTTCGATCACGGGTTGGCAAAGTGCAGTGTTCAAACCATTTCCCAGTCTTTTGAGAACCGGAGCATCCTATTGGGAAACCAGTAACCCCTTTCAAATATAATTCTTCTTGGGCCGAGGTGGAGGAGTTCAAAAATCTTGTTCGGAATAATTGGACTCGCTTTTAGGCAGATTTAAATGTGTCAGCTAGCTTTCAATTTGTCTCTGCTCTCCATGCACTCAAAGCAAAGGTTTCATCCTTGGTTGGGGATCGAAGGAAGGTTGTTGATAGTGAACTCTGTTCCATCAAGTCTGAGCTTGAAATCTCCTATGATCTGATCCAGGGAGGGGCAAGGTACTCGTGAAGTTATGGATGTTTGTTGATCGCTGGAAACCCGGAGGTATAAGCTTTTGCTAGAAAAAAAAAAGGCTTGGAGGCTAAAAAAATCGAGCCCTCTAGATCATTGCGGGAGATCAAAACAAAGTTTTTTCAAAAATTTGACAATTATAGGAGTTATAACACGATTTGGGAGTTGCAAGATTCAGCGAGCTACAAGGCCCGTGGTTTCTCGGAACTAGCTTCTCTCGGTTCTCTCGGTGTAGATCATTTCAATAATTTGTTCAAGGAACCGTCCCAAGTTAAGATGGTAGAAATCTTAAAATTCATTTCCTTTTTTCCTCATCTCATTGAGGAAGAGGATAATTGAGACTTGTTTAGTGAGATTACTGAAGAGGAGTTGTAGGTGACAATCTCTAGTTTTAAAAAAAATAAAAGTCCAGGGCCTGACTGATGGATCGTAAAGTTTTTTGAAGATTTTTGAAGATTTTTTTGACATCAACGAGACTAATCTGCTTCGAGTAGAGTAATGGAAGAGATTTGCACTTCTGGTAAGTGTTTGAATCGCATCAACTCAACTTTTATTGTTGTTATTCCAAAAGTTGATTGTCCAACATCCTTTCACGATTTTAGGCCCCTATTGCTCTATGCAATTGCCTATACAAAATCATGGCAAAGATTATTTTTGTTCAGCTCAAACCGAAACTTTCCTTTATTATTGCTCAGGAACGGTTTGGTTTTTTTCCAGGTCAACTTATCCATGAAGCCATTGGATCAACACAAGAAAGTTGTTGAAATTAGTGCATCTGCAAGAGCCATTCTCCGGGAGGATGGCGTAAGACCCTAGCTGAGATCTAGGGCCCCCAGTACACTCCTGGGGTTCTTGGTTTGAGACCAAGTATTTAGAGCCATGGCAAAAGACCCTAGTGAGGGCCCCTAGTGTATTTATGGGGTTTTTGATCAAGGACCAAGCAGTAAATCCCTAGATGTGTTCTAGGACCCCTGGATGTGTTCCAAGGAATCCTTGCTTAAATGCTTGGGTTGATCCTTGTTCTTGTACCTTGGTGGATAAAAAACCCTAGATGTGTTCTAGGGCCCCCAGATATGTTCTGGTGTATCCTAGTCTGGGACCAAGTGGATTTTGGTTGTGTACCAAGATGTGATGATGTGTGATCTTCTTCTTCTCTCCCGAGATGGTCCATGAGACCTAGGAGCAGCTAGAAGATGGACATGACCACATCATTGGTTTTTCCTCCTATGCAGGGATGATAAAAGATTACAAGTTATCATGAGACATATGTGGACAATTTGCCATTGTAGAAGACCCCTTTGACTTTGTCTTATAGCCTCCCCTTGCTTGAATCTCTTTCTCCATCTTGCTTGATATAGTGTTGGTCTTTTATAAGTCACTTTGACTTATTTGACTTTATAATTAATATTTTTATTAATTAAAAATATTAATATTATTTATTTTAATTTTTAGGTTTTTAATTAAACCTAAACCTAACCCTTTCCAAAACTATAAAAAGGAACCTACCCCTCTCTTGTTCTTACACACACTCACTCTCTTCTTATGGTCTGATTTTCTGCAGCTACTTCAGCTTGGTTCTTGCCTTGGGTACGGTCTCCTTGGTGGACTCTCTCTTTCTGATTTGAGGTGCGACCTCTTAGGCTTCTTCTTTTTGCTGGCTGGGAGTTTCATTTATGGTGTATGGTTCCCCCTTTATGGGTGTTGGTGCCACAACATTTCCCTTTTGCTGTGTGAGTGGAGCGGACCCTCCTCTAGCTGCAATTGTGCCGCGGCCTCCTCCACAGGTCCTTCTAGACTGTCGCTAGCCCATCCTACGCTGCCTCTGCCCCTCCTAGGTATCGCTAGCCTTTTCTTTGGCCGTTGTTGGTATGTTTCAAGAGTGGTTGTTGTCACTTATTGTTTACAGCCTCTAGGGCTTGTTGTCGTCCTAATACACACTTGCTAACGTGAGCTAAGTCCTGCTCACTTAGTGTGTCCTTGGAGGCACAATGCCTAGGTTCTCAGTGCACACTGTCACCTTGACTGGAACCTCTTCCTTCTAGGCTTACTCCTAGGGAAGCCAAGGGAGGTAGTCCCTAGTTACTAGATTGATTTTAGTGTTTAAGGTTCTAGGAGTTAGTTTTAATTTGTTAAAGGCTAAAGGGAAGACTAGCCTAAGATGCTAAGGCAGCAAATGCAAAGTGCAAGTCTAATCTAAATGTCAATCAGCC
>ML777209.1:1496831-1528488 GCA_009831015.1 Picea engelmannii | reverse complement strand
GATCAATGCCAAGTGTCCACCACCAAGCATAAGAGTAGATCTCAAGGCTAGGGCACACCATCTAGGGTTTGAAAGCTAGATCTATGGTGTAGGAAAATGTAGGAGGTGTTGGGATCAAGCAAAGAGGTGTGGGAGGCCTTGGGTGATGTCAAGGAAGGTGAGAGGTCTCAAATAATTTTTAAAAAATCATTTGTGGAGTTTCTAGAAGAGGGGGGGCGTAACTCCTCTTGGAGGGGACAAAAAAAGTGTGAAAATGAAGGAATGGAGGGGGATTAATGAGAAAAAAGGAGTGGGATCATCCTAGGAAGTGATGTGGGGGTAAAAGGGAGTCATAACTTATGAGAGGGGGCCCAAATAAGTCACAACAACCTCCACCAAGGAAAAACGTCAATCCCCCTAGGGGGCCATGTTTTTTTAGTGTAAAAGGTGGGTAAGAGGTTAGAATAGGTTGGAAAAGGTTGGGAGGGTTAGGTAAAGTCTAATCTTGCTCTTTTCCACCTTCAAATTCACCCATTAACTCTTTTTTACAAAAATTACAAAAATGACTTAGCAATTAAAATTGTTGTTTTCACTGACTTTGACTCCGGGTGGACAAATGCATAGCAAACTTTGTCCGATTGAGCTGAAACTTGGTCTATGGGTGTAGGGGGTGCCATTCAATTTCTTTTGAGCACAAATACCCCTATCAAAAACCCAAAGACCCAGTTTTTGCAATATTTGCTCAAAAACATTTAATTAATTAAATAATTAAAATTCCAACCTTAGGAAAATTAATTAAATTTAATTAATTAAAAAAAATCTATCTAGACTCAACGAAATTCAGCGAAACTTTCTACAATGTCTAGCATGGTCATTTACATCATTCCTAAACAATAGCTACCAAAGGATGAGATCATTAGAACATCGTTCACCACTTTGGAGGAATTATTGCATGTGTGAGAGAAAAACTCATGGAAAATCAACCAGGCTAAAAAGCCTTGTTGACAACCTGAGGATAAAAAACCCTCGGTGAAAAGAACTCTCCCAATGAAAACATCCCAAGGTACCTGACCTAACTATGATCCATGCAGACTTATTACATTATTAACCCACGCAGGGGTGCAAAAATTTCGTTTACAAAATTTTGTGTTGGAGCATAAAATGCCCAAGTAGAACCAATATTGTCTTCAACATATTCGCATCTGGTGATGCATATCATCATGGCACATGAGTTGACCCCCTAGCTGAATAGGCAGTCAACAGAGCCTGTTAAGACAGCCCTAAGGCTGTTACTCAGAGCTGTCCTAGCTGTAACAGCTCCTTACATTTTGACAGTTTTGCTTGGGCTGTTTGGGGTATCTTTCACCTCTTTGTTTGTCATTGGGGTTTCTCCTTTTCAACCCTGTACTTGATGCTGATTGGTTTTCTACCCTAAGATCTTCTTGGCAAGACTATCCACCTACATCATGATGAGATCAAACCCACCCTTGAGGGTTTGATCCATGACCTTCATAGCTTTTCTGAGCATAAGAAAGAGGACAGTTACACATCAGGTACTTCTAGTAATTGTTTTTGTTAAGGTAAAGTCAGATCTTGTTGTACTAATGTTTACTTTTGCTTCTAGTTCAATTTGATATTCAAAAATGTTTTTCTTTTGTTCTTGATCAATCCTAGTTAAAGTTTGGTTCTTCTTAGCATGTTCAGATTTGTAATTTCTATATTTGACCTACTTCAGAATCTTTGTTTCAAGTGTTGATCTTTATTTATAGTAGTGATCAATTTTGAAAAGATATATCTGCTTTCTTTTCCCTAAAAATCTAACAAAGATCTACACACAATCAAAGCTCAAAAGCATCGGTCTTAATCATAGAAATAGACCTGTTAAAAGCTTGCGATAGAGTTTCTTAGCTTTATCTCGAGCTTCTTCTTCTGCATATTGGTTTTGAACTTAATTTGGTCAAATGGATTATGGGTTTGTGTGACTTCGATTTCCATTGTTGTTCTTATTAATGGAGCAAGTTCGTCTTTCTTCAAACCAACTCGAGAGCTACGATAGGGTTGTCCTTTAACACCATACCTCTTTATCTTAATTACAGATGGACTTAGTTGTATTATCGAAGGCCAGACGAGTACATCATTACCAGGGTTTAAAAGTGGGGAGACATGAACGTCTCTCCCACTTACTATTTGTGGACGACATCCTTATATTTTTCCTCTGTGTGGAATCTGATGACAAAGTCCTAAAGGACATATTGGAATTATTTTGCAATGCTACAAGTATGGTCTTAAACATAACAAAGTCAATTATTTTCTTTTCGAGCATAAAGGAGGGTCATCAACACTCGATCGCCAACTTGTTCAATTTTCCATCCCACGACCTAGAGGACGATCTTAAGTATCTTGGATATGTCTCAAAGCCTAGCAGTTATGGTATAACATATTGGAACCGAATGTTGACGAAGATTGAGAAGCGAATCAATTTATGGTGTAACAAGTGGGTATCTCGTGGGGGTCATTTGGTTCTTATCGAGTCTGTCCTCGAAGCCATTCCTGTGTATTGGCATATTTTGTCCAAAATACCGAAGGTATCCTAAACCGGATTCAAAAACTCTATTTCAATTAGTTATGGAAGGGTCACACTAAATACTTAGGTTCTCATTTGGTAAGTTGGAAGGTTTTGTCCAAGCCTAAGAATCTTGGAGGTCGGGGCTTAAAGAATACCTTTGTTTTTTGCCAAGCATTTGCAACAAAAGCTTTGTGGGTCTTCCTGACCGAAGTCAATCTTTGGAGGCGTATTTTAGTGGATAAATACATTACCCCTAATTTGATTTTAGATTGGATTCGCAAGCCAAATGAGTGTTCTCTTAATGTTTCTAATCAATGGCAATCAATCTCACAAGCATTTCCTGTTATTGGTAAGTTCTTGGCATGGAAGCTTGGATCAAGCTCTCAGGTGCGTGTTGGGACGAATGTTATCGTGGGGTGTGTAAGAATTTTCTTCTTGAACAATCTTGTTGCTCATCTCAAATAGTCTGGCCTATGTACACTCAATTGAGTGAGTGACCCAGCAAACTCTATCTTTTGGAATCAAGGTTGGTTTTCAACGTCGAGATTGGCTTTAAATGCACAATGGTGTCCCTCTTGGGATTGGTTCATTGTTTAATTAAGGCACATATTCACCTCGGAGAGGCAAAGGATGAGTTGGTCTAGATGTTTAACAAGTCGAGAGGTTTATATTCGACAAAACTTGGGTATTAGGCTATGATAAATGAAGACTAAAATGCCCAGGCCTAGTGGTATAAAAAATTATGTAAACTCCGAGGTCCACGAAAGAGTATTATTTTTCTCTGGCTTGTTCTCAAAGAACGGGTTCTAACTTGGGACAGAATGCAGAGTAGAGGCAAGTAGGGGCTGGGTTTGTGCTACCTTCATAATTGCTCCGTAGAAACAAATTTTCATCTTTTCCTGGAATGTTCCTTTTCTCATCATGTCTGGCTGAAAATATGCAATCAATTGGAATTATCTTCTTTATGGGAGAAACCTACTTTGATTGATTGCTTTCATGTTTTTTTCATTATCCTATGATGAAGGAGACCAAGATTCTCCCACACCTGGTAACTTGGGGTATTTGGTTATCTCAAAATTCTTGTATATTCAAGGACAAATGGCTTCCCTCTTTTCAAGTTACTCCACAAGGTTTGGGCATGGTGTCAGTCTACAAGGGTTGTTCAAAATCCAAAAAAGCTCAGATGATCGACTCTATGGTCATAAATAAGCATATTGCCTAGAAATATTTCGATGAGGCATGTCAAGGACCAGATAGAAGTTGTGGTTTGGGTTTTATTCTCTATTTTTCAGATTCCCGTTTTATTGCTAGAAAGGCCTCTCCCTGAATGTGGGAATAAACAATCAAGGTGAGCTAAAGGCTTTGTATGGGATTCTCAAATGCGCAGTAAATTGGGTAGTGGATGAGTTGCAAGTCCTCGGTGACTCTAAGCTGGTGATTGGCTAGATGATGGAGGAAGCTCAACTCGATAATCTAGCGCTTGCTCAACTTGGTCATCTTCTGAAATTAATCTCTGCTACTTCTAGCCAAATCAGCTACGGAGATATTTACAGAGAACTCAATTCTATTACAAACTCTTTGTCTAAGGATGCTCTAATGTTGACTGAAAATCAATTAATCCTTGAGGAATTTCTTGATAGAGAGGTAATCTCCAATAGAGATGGTATTTTCCATGACCTGTAAGGTGGTTTGCGGCACCTTAACTTATTGTATTGTTTTGCTTTCAAAATTCTGATCTGATACAGGTAGAGGATCCATGCTTCTTTACAAACAAAAACTTGTGTTTGGCTTTTATGGCTTTCCCTGAGAGTTTTTGTTTGAGCAGTCTACACAGATGCCTTTTTGTTGAACATTATCGCGCCTTCATCGCGCCTTCAGATTGTATCTTCTTTTTTTCTGAAACAAAAGCTACATTTTTTAGAGGAAAAATTATACATATAAGAGATATTTAATAAAATATATTAATATAATATATATTGTTATATAAAAATAAAATGAAAAACAATTCTGTATCTAAAGATATTATGAATATGTCTTAACTATGATATAACTACATAATTGGAGAAGAATCCATGGATGACTATAATATTACTCTTTTCTAGAGTGTATCTGAAAGGTAATATGTGACTATTAAAAAAACAGATTTGAGCTCCAATGGAGAACATTTATGAGATCTCTGTGTAGAAGTATGAGAGGTTATGACTCCCTACTTCTGTATATTTACTCTATTCTCTACTCTATTGGGTAATAAAACCTACTTATTTTGTAATGTGCAAAAACATCTAAAAGAATGTATTTTTTGTTCTATTCTAAATAAAAAGAGTTTTTTTGGAAAAAAAAATATCAATAATAATAATAATCTAATTTTAAGGTCAAACACCAAATTAGTGTATGGGACCTTTTTGTTTGGTCGTAGGCTAAACGTTATATGAAATGACGATTTTTTTTGGGGACATTTGTCCGAAATACAGCAAGAAATTGTTAAATTCGTAGATTTGAGTGATTATTTCTATATAATCTGAGTGAGTGCCTCGGGGGTTTTTCAGCATGTTGAATCCATTTCTGCATTCAGAAATGGATTTTGAACAACAAAAAATAGTGATTCATGTAAATTTATATCGCTGGATTCCGGCAAAAAAAGCCATTTCGTAGAACAGCTAGACAACGCCCTTTGTTTGTGGAACAAGAGACCCTCCTCCACACGGCGTCTTGACTACTATAGTCCACGGAGGTGTACATACCCTATGGATTTAAACCTGACCTCTTAAAAGGAAAGACAAATTCTTAACCATTAAACTCACTCAAATTAATAAAAAAAAAAATTAAACTCACTCAAATTAATAAAAAAAAATATTTAATATGTACAAATATGATATACCAAAAAACAATTATTTAATATGTACAAATATTTTATATATAAGAAATTATATATATATAATATATAAATACTTATATTAAAAAAGAATTTTACACAAATAAAAATATTATAAATATAATATTTTTCATAAAATATTACAAATGTCAAAGCTATGTGCTAGGCCTCGTGATTCGTGAAAAGACTCGCGCTACCTCAAAGGGCCATCTTCTAAAGATCTAGAAAAGTGGGGGCCATCTTCTAAAGATCTATAAAAGTGGGTTCTAGATTCTCTCATGGGACTCTTCCAAGTGAAGTCGTGGTTATTTCACCCTGCGCTAACGAGGGGTTTCCATCCTCGAGTTCCTTGATCACTCAAATACGCTATGTTATGAAAAAGGTAGTATATGAAGAAATCTCTGAATTTCGTTTCCCTTGTGGTTCAAGCCTTCAAGGTGCCCAGACTACCTTTGGGACATGAGCATACCAACACTTTCAACGCTATTAATAATTATGAAGGTTCATCTCCCCACCCCTGAATGGTCTCTCCAACGAAAGCCATTCTCGATTGTTTTTTCATTGATCACTCAAATACGCTATGTTATGAAAAAGGTAGCATATGAAGAAATCTCTGAATGTTGTTTCCCTTGTCGTTCAAGGTGCCCAGACTACCTTTGGGACATGAGCATACCAACACTTTCAACGCTATTAATAATTATGAAGGTTCATCTCCCCACCCCTGAATGGTCTCTCCAACGAAAGCCAGTCTCGATTGCAAACGAAGACAATTATCTCTAAACATGATTTTGAACAAGTGGCTTTCTAGTGACAGAGAGGCTTCAAGCATAACCCATCTTGCAGTTGCTTGGCCAAATTCTTCGTAAAATAATTTTGCCATCTTGCAGTTGCTTTAGCCAAATTCTTCATAAAATACTTCTGCCATTTTGCAGTTGCTTGGCCAAATTCTTCACAACAGGACATGTAAACCTCATAAAACCCCCTGGTGGAAGAACTACTCTTGGCTTATGTCTCCAACTAATTTTTTTATACTATCTTTGATAGAGAGAAGAAGCAGGGTTTTATATCAACGACCCTAATGAAGATCTAAACATGGTTAGTGAAATAGGTTCTGAATTGGTCCTAGTTTCAAACGTATCAACTCTTAAAGCTGCCATACAAATACAAGCTTCGAAATGCAAAAGATCCTTGTGAAGATAAGGAGCAAGCTTGCCATGACTCCTAGATATTTATGATTTCGTATATTTAAATCCTTTTCCATTCTCTACATAAGGTCTGCATTAAAAAAATTGCTTAATTCTCTGCATAAGACCTGCAAAAAAAATCATGTTCTCTTTTGGTTTCCCTCACTTTGAACCGTGAATGGGATCAGTTTGTTTTTATTATACTTTCTCTGAAATAATACCGAGTACATTTCTATACTGAATTTTTTATTAATACACTTAAAATTGGAATTGAAATCAACTTAAGCCAAATACCAATCTTTGCAAGATCACATGCCAAGCCTGAGAAAATGAACTTAAATCAAATGCCTAGCTTTAGTGCACCACTATATACCTTATGATTCATGAGGAGTGTCAACTGTGCAATATGTTTTCTATTTTTTATGATTTAGTTTGGACGGTACTGAAATTCTTATTAATACTCTTGAAATTAGAAATCATTTATAATAACCTTAAACCAGATACCAATCTTTACTAGATCAGATGCCAAGCCTGAGAAAATGAACTTAAACCAAATGCCTAGCTTTAGTGCACCACTATATATCTTATGCCTCATGAGGAGTGTCAACTGTGCAATATGTTTTCCATTTTTTATGATTTAGTTTGGATGGTATGTAGTGCTCATAGTATGAGAAAATAATCGAGAAGATATCTTCTGTTATCTATCTATGGAATAATCTTCATAAACCTTTCTATTTAGATAACAGGAAGGTTTATGAGGTGCCCCATTTTGCTGATATGTAATTTCTCCATTGGAAGTTTGATATTAACATAAAAAAAACTTTTTTTAACAAAAACAAGGTTGCCATTCATAGACGTGCATGGGAAGACAATGCACATTTTTAGATCAAACCATTTACGGAGATACAGCTCAATGGAGGACAATCCTAGGTACAAACTCTAGCCCATCCACTTTTCAACGATGTGGCCCGCATACACTTCGAAGGCTTGTTCCATTGTAGCTTGTTTAACTCAAAAGAAGTCACTTTGTATTGTATTAAAAAGAGAGCCTCCGCATATAAGCTGAAGAAAGGTTGTACAAAATGGCCAGATAATCCGACAAAAAACAAGATACGTAGCATCAATTTTTTACCAGCTGATTCAAGTCATTTCCGCTATTCCTATTTTCGTACATCCCCTACTGCTAGAATATATACGGGCATATTGTCCTCCATATATATGAAAATATCGTCCTCCACTAGACCAGCATATAGACAAAAAAACATACCTTTGTTCGCGAAAATGAAGATTGACATCATACTGTGTTTTCAAAAGCACTGCTGGAGTTAACTTCGTTCTCTGCTTATTAGCTTGAATCACCTTCCATGTTTTCATCTTTGGGCTCCAGATTATCCATTGAGGAAGGGGGGTTCCGATTCATTCTCAGGTCACAAATCTGACTAGCCAAACCCAGAATTTGCTGGTCAAATGCTGCCCTCTGTGCCGCTAGTTGCTCTTGCAGCAACTGGATTGTCTGTCCCTGCCTTTCTATTACATCTGCCATTGCAGACAACTGTTCCTCCACTGCCACTATCCCGTTCTTCTGTAACGCTGCCCTCTGTGCCGCTAGTTGTTCCTGCAGCAACTGGATTGTCTGCCACTGCCTTTCTATCACCTGTTCCATTGCAGACAACCGCTCCTCCACTGCCCTTATCCGGTTCCCAAGCTCTTGCCCTCGGTCGTTGAGTACATCAAGTCTCTCAACTACAGCCTCACCAAGTTCTTCAATAAGAGTTTCAACAACATATTTGCCTGAGTTGCAATAGTATACAAAGTAACAGGGCACATAACCTATAACTTATACTTAGACAAACTATAACACATGCATAGATTGAATATCTTTCTTGTATTCAATCTTTTGATCTAGTTCGTACTATTAGCAAACAGCAATCATTGCCAGGATGTTTACAAATTTAGTCTAACTTTTCCACTCCACTCCACAACTTTGAATGCTATTTCAAATTCAAATCATCTTAACTTCTCTGCATATATAGTCACGCATCCATAAGATGAAATTGGTATCAGCCTACCTTGTGGGTACAAGGAACTGTAACATGACTTTCTGTCTGGTTTCCTCGGCCATAAGAGTGCTCTATGCTGATTCTTGCCTTTTGGATGTAGGAACTGTGTATATTCTCTAGTAATTGCAATTTGCTTCGCAAATTTCGAAGCTACAAGCAAGGAAATTTAATAAGGCATGAGAAAGGGCTACCAAAGTTGCCCACGATAAATATGATTATAGACAATAATTGCATGACCGCAGTTTTTACAAAAAGCAAAAACTGCAGCAACGAAAGAGAAAATGAACCAAGGCCAATAATCAGGGAGTCGTAACTTTTCCTCCATTTGTGCAATATGATAACACAATCTACAATTCAAAGTGAAGGTCTTCCCAGTGAGGGTTTTGACAAAGATCTGCATGTCACCTCTCAAACGGAGAACGAGGTACAGGGTGGATTCCTTTTGGATGTTGTAGTCCGCAAGGGTTCGGCCATCTTCCAGCTGCTTTCCGGCAAAGATCAGACGCTGCTGGTCAGGGGGAATCCCTTCCTTGTCCTGGATCTTGGCCTTGACATTGTCAATGGTGTCCGAACTGTCGACCTCGAGAGTGATGGTCTTGCCAGAGAGAGTTTTGACAAATATTTGCATTTTGAGGCCCTTAAATAAAGCCAACTAACAAGACCTGCAAATCAAAATAAAATATATTTAAAATTTAAATGATACAGCTAGAAACCCTAAGTTAGGTGTCATTACTAAACTACACCCATAAATGCCATGAAACCGAAATCTTCCGACCACAAAGCTCTAAACACCTCTGGAAATTTTACCAGACATCGTGGAACACTTATTCACCTGAAACCATCAAATAATGTAAAATTCTACATGGATAATGACAACAAATAAACAATCTACATACAAAGTACAAATAAACAATCTACATACAAAGTACAAAATAACAAAAGCATAACAAAAGCAAAGTATATAGGAGCAAAAGAAAAAAATACAAATATTTTAAGCCATTAAGACCAAATCAGACACCAAATAAGCTTTTTGTTATTTTGCCAGACATCTAAGAAGCCTTTTACACAAAATTACACAAACTCTTAGCCTTTTACAAAAAATTACACAAACCAAAATTTGTAGAGGACAAAGGCAATAGATAAATACGCTGGAAAAAAAGACATCTAAGAAGCCTTTTCCACAAAACTACACAAACCAAAATTTGCATAGGACAAAGGCAATAGATAAATACGCAGGGAAAAAAAGCACAGAAACGCTAATAGAGCTCCAACATGACAGAATATATGACAACAAAAGCTTGAACCCGAAATCCTACAGGTAAAAAGGCCCCTCAAGCAGTCAAACTTGTACCAGACATTAGAAAATCTCAACACATGAAATCGCAAAAATTGGGAGTCATTACAAGGCTACAAATAAAACCCTATTACGAAATTGGGAGCCATTACAAGGCTAAAATTGGGAAAGAGAAAAGGCACAGAAACCCTAACGGAGCTCAGACATACCCAAACCCTTTAGGCCTCAAAATTCCCAATAGTTAAGCCTTAATGGCATTCAACAAACTTACGAAATATCTTCGAAAAACAATCGCTGAACGTCTATATTTAACAGACAAAACCACAATGATTCCTGAGTACACGTGACTGTTAAAAACAGAAAGAAAAACCTCATCCTTGGTTTAACAAATTCAAACCTAATAAATCCCATGAAAAGCCGAAATATTACAACCAATGAACCTTCAAAAAGCTTGGTAAACTTTAATCAAACGCTACCAAAATTCTTCAAAAGCAGACGTCACTAGCAATAACAAAGAAATAAAGAATTCGAGAAACCATACCTGAAAATTTTCAGAGCAAGAGAATGGCAGAGTGGAGAGGCGCGACAGGATAGATGAGCAAGAAGATCAGGATGAGGTTATTTATAGAACATAAAAGTTAGAAGCGGAAATTATAGGGTCTACAAAATTTAGGAACTTCAATTTTAGAATATCATAAGAATATTTTACTATGATTCAGTTAAATGGTTAAGATGGGGTTTTAACTTCAAATTTTATGTGTTGAATTGAAAAGAGTGAAAAAATAAGATACCAGTATTTTCACTTTGATATATATATTTATTTTTAAAAAATAAATGAGAAGAGGTTTGGTATTACTTTTTGTTTGCAATTTTAGACTTCTGTTGTATTCAATTTTTAATCTCATTTACAATTTAGTGAATTTATAATATCATTAGAACGAACATCTTAGGAAGAACCAATCTACTAATTGTTATTAGTAGGATGATGACTATCTAGTTTAATGGGCATTTTTTTAAAAGCAAGTGGAAGGAGTTGTCTAATTATGTAGCAAACAACTCTCTTCAACCTACAATTTTAATTTTAATTTTCAGGAAGTTCGCAATAAAAAATAGTGATTTTAAAAATGAAATTATGTAATTTCATAAATTAAATCATTATAAATGGATGTTTAAGCCCCCATTTTAAGTAGAGTAATTTCGACAATCCAAACTTGTAGTTTCAAAAAAAATTCAAAAAACTTGTCAAATTTGTAAGAAAAAATCAAAAGATTAGCTCATTCTTGTGTGAAAGGTGGGAGCTTTTTTAATCCACCTTGGCAACATTCCAAACTAGCTCTTGCATTCAATTTTCATTCATTAAATAATGAATATTTATTGTAATAGGCATTTTAGGAAAGCATATGAAAGAGGTTTCATTGAGGACTTTTCTAAGTTTTTCAACACAAATGGGGAGAGTAGAATGTTTTCCAAGAAAAAATTATCTCAAATTTATATAGAGTATAAATTCGTTTACAAAGCCAGCATCAAGCTGTGTCCATAACAGTACTACTCCAACACCCTTGCTCAGAAGCAAAACAAAAACAAAACAACCCTACACAACACGCAGGCTGTATACAAGTGAAACCATATACAAGGCAGAAAAAACCCATTCGAGACAAGAAAAAGAATGTTGAGCAAACAATGTTGAGAGAGTAGAATGTTGAGCAAACAAACATACTCATTATGGAATCAATCAACCATTTTATTAGCACTAAGTTGACACAAGGATCATGTTATATTAAGGCTTATATTCCATTGTGTACCAATTCTCTTAACCAATTATAGGATAGTAAATTATTCTATATAGAAAGATATTTATGTCATATAAACAATTCCAACACATGTAGATGTTAGACATATCCAACTTATTTTTATGGGCATTTCAAGAAAGCAATTATTTTATATAGAGATATTGTGACCTATGATAGTTATGGGGTCACCTTAGTAGTCAACAAAATACCATGTGAGTGCATATAAGGACTATTTAATTATATATGTGTGGGGGGTGAATAATTGAGGTATGGGAATTTAAAATTATATGGAATAAAAAATGTGATTGGTTTATGGAAAATTGGTAAATTTTCAATAAGGGAATATTAATAATTACAAATCAATTTACCAATAGGGAACTAGAGAAATGAATAAATATGTCATAAAGTGGCTAGTGTGTGCAATTTAAAAATAAATAAGTATTATGTTGAATATAGAAATTGAAAAATTACAACATTATTTTTTTCAATAATTGTTCTCATAAAAAAAATTAAATAAAGATAAATTGGTCACATCAAAATCAAAACATGACTTGGAAAGTGACAATAATTTCTTGTTTTTTGTTTTTTTGGCCACATAAGTCAACATGGCATGTGAAAGTTGCCACATTGCATTTTAGAAATTCCATATTAAATGTTTTTAATTTTCTTTCCTGTTTTTAATTGAAATGACTGAAATTTAAAATTCTAAAAGTTATTTTTTTAACTTTCATAAAAAATAATTTCATAAATTATTTTTTGAAAACATTGAAAAACTTTATAAAAATTGATAGCATGGAGTTGAACTAATGCCAAGTCAAAGCACTTTGACTTGCAAATGAAAAGTATGGAATATGGGGTAAATTATGAATAGAGAGGTCATTTTTATTTACCAAGTGACCCGTGATGACACTTGCAAAAAGAGAGATTGTTGAAAAATAAAACTTATGATTGTCTTGTTTTGTCTTAGTCATGATGGGTTGACTTAATGATCCAATTCCTTAGTGTGTTCTTGGTGCACAACACCAAGAACAACCCTTCACACAAATTGAAGATTTTTCCCATCTAGATATAATTATCGATTTATTATATAATTATTGCTTCATATGTGGCAAGTATATTACTATACAAATTACCGTAGAAGTAAAATGACTTGATAAAACATCACTAGACTTACATAGATAGATTAAAAAGGCATGCCCCTTGGGGCAATTTTTGCCAACTTCTTCTTGACTGTTTCACTTGCACCCTTGGGCATGTCTAGGTGCCCTAGTGGGTAAGCTTCTTCCACGACTTCATCGTTAACATCTACAAAGATTGTGGGGGAGATTCCATTGGTCATGCGAGTTGGGGGAGGGGGTGTAACAACATCAACAAGAATGCCCAAGTACCTAATACTTTATCAACCCAGGAACTCAAAGATTGTGTTGATTCCTCCCACTCGAATTGTTTTTATTGCTATGAATGTATGAACACCTTCGCTTCCACCATGGATCTGTCTTTTTCTCTATGCTCTATCGACCATCTATTATACCATTCATCCTCCTAGTGTTTTCCTTTTAGTAACATAGTCCTAGCAACATTATGAACCTCTTACACCTCTCGTTCACACCTCTTTATCCCTCTTTTCACCATTGCCAAGTCTTAGAGCAAACAACAGTTGTGAGTGCAATGATAGTGAGTCGTTATGTTATTTATCTTGTGGGAGGAGTTGTTTGGACTAACCAGGGAGTTGAGGAAGGATGATCCGATTGTAGCCTTCCCCCTCCTGCCTAAACTACCACCAAATCTAACTTCATATTGAGAAATAAAGACCCAAGGGATCACTTCCAACATGAAGAGAAAAAACCCATACACGTGTAGATAACCCATCCTCCAACTCCTTATGAAATCGAGTGCAGGAAATGAAGTTAATATAAAGTGTGTGGGATTTAATTCCATTGCCCATCAGTTTTGCATTCACTTACACATGGATGGTTTATGTTACCTCAATCTAGGGTTGATTACGTTCATGGAATTTCTTTGTATAGAATTCCCCCCTCTCCAGTGTTCAATGTTCCCTCATTGTTGGCTTAGTGATCTGCCTTATTGTTTTTCAATTAACACTTGGTAAAACTTGATGCTTGTAAATTCCTTGGCCATATCTAGTAATATTTGAGTGAGTCTAGCCAGGACTATGTTTCTTGGAACAATTTGAGTTGAAAGGGCTCTAATGATAGATGAGTTCCCCACAACCCTCGTGACTATAATTTTTTGTTCTTTTAACATATATAGACCTTATAAATTACTTATGCCTTAGCCTCATTATTGGTGGAGATTCCAGGTGGACGTCGTTGTTGGCTTAGTGATCTGCCTTATTGCTTTTCAATTAACACTTGGTAAAACTTGATGCTTGTAAATTCCTTGGCCATATCTAGTAATATTTGAGTGAGTCTAGCCAAGACTATGTTTCTTGGAACAATTTGAGTTGAAAGGGCTCTAATGATGGATGAGTTCCCCACAACCCTCGTGACTATAATTTTTTGTTCTTTTAACATATATATACCTTATAAATTACTTATGCCTTAGCCTCATTATTGGTGGAGATTCCAATCCCCAAGAAAAAATTGTTTCCTTTCGTCTCTTAGGATCTTGGATGATCCCTTCCTTGATTTTGCCACCCTGGTTTTTTTAACAAGTGTTTTAAATGACAATTTTGCTAAGACTGTTAATAGAAGGTTTAATAACATATCCTTTAATTAACAACGTTGTATTTCTTTTTCCTTTTCTTTCAATTCTAAGGGATATATCGTGGTTGTATTTCTTGTTGTTTTGGATGTCCTTGAATTAGGTAAAACTTTTGGTTTAAATGTAAGGTTTTCTGACATTTTTTTGCTTGTTTTAGATCAAACCTCATGGTAATGAAAATCATAACATATTAGAATAAATGAAACTCATTAAATCAAGAGCAACTTTAAATAGAACAACACCTACCTTTATTGTGACCTATGATAGTCGTGGGGGGTGACCCTAGTAGTCTAGAAAATATCATGTGATTCTATATAGGAAAGTATTTAATTTTCTCAATATACATTTTGATGTAATGGTGAATAATTAGGGTAGGGGACTTTAAAATTATATGATATTAAAAATATGATTATTGATACACTATTTTATAAAAAATTGGTAAATTTTCAATAAGTGAATATTGATAATTAAAATCGGTTTACTAGTAAGGGACTAGAGAAATAATAGAACTTCAAGTTTTTGAAGATTCTTTCTTGGTAGTGGAATGGATGCAAGGTTCTTAGCACATGTACAATATTGACTTATTGGATGTTACAAATCACCTGAAGGATATTTCCTCTATTTTCACCAAGTTCACTATAACTCATGTCTTATGAAACCTGAATGAGAAGGTTGATAACCTCTCTAAGGAGGGTCTCCTCTTAGTGTCTGGCAAGCTACATTCCTTAGAGATAGATGGGGACACTTCAACTGAAACTCAGTCATCCATATGATTTCTTTGTTAATTATTTTCATATGTACAAGTCACTTAGTTTGTAGAGCAGATGTATAAATATGAACAATCATAATTTTCTTCTTTTTGAGTCAGTTTTCTTGATTGGACATGAGATGGAATAGTCAAAAAAAAATCAAGTATGATAAGTCAACAATTAGTATGAGGTTTAGGGGACATTTAGCTGAAAAGGGTGAAAACATTTTTTTATCTATTGTTGTTGCACATGAAGAATGTATTTTTGTTTCTAGTTCAACAATAAGAGGAGTTTGTGGTCAATTCTAAAAATAGGGGTAATTTTTTTTTTATCCAGGTGGATATTGGTGGCCACCCACCTATTCCAAATTCCAACTAGCTCATCTTGACAATTTTGGATATTGGTGGCCACCCACCTGTTCCAAATTCCAACTGGCTCATCTTGACAGTTTTCAATTCAGCATGTTTCTCTGTAATGGGGACATTTATTTGTAATTGTTGGTTCTGCACTTACGGGGCTATCCTGAAGCCCTACTCAACATCTAGGTGGAAATTGGTGGCCGCCCACCTATTCCAACTAGCTTATTTTGGATGTTTTCATGTCAGTACATCTTTATGTACTTCTAGGGCTATTTTGGGGCTCTAAACAATGTTTTTTTTACTTGCCACAGTCAAACTATAGATGGAGTCAGAGTTTGACGACATAATGTGTAGTTCTCTAAAAAGACCTTTCCAACGAGCTATCACGCGCCTAAAACGGAGGTCGTATGCAAAAATTACGACCCCGAGAAGTTGAGGTACCAACTTACCCATCGAGGCCCACATAACTTTTGGCATTTCATCTCCTAGGGTTAGGGTTTTGGCATTCATGTTCATCACAAAAAGGCCTTAAGAGCCTCATTGTAATCATCTTCTTGCGAATGAGTGTAGTTGTCACATCTCTTCTCAAAGATAAAGATGCCACCATTCTAGCGAGTCTTGCACTCTGTATTTTTACAGTCTCTATACATTTCTTTCATTAATAGAAATCATGTATTGATGTATCTCTCTGTTTCTGGCAATTTTTATGAGTATTTCATTGTAATATCTATGCTTTCATTTTGTTTCGAAAATAATCTGGATCAGTGGTATTAAAGCAGGCTGCTCTTGATCGTTTTTCAGTGCATGTCCCCGACGAGGTCCGAGTATAGCAAGTTGGGTCTGAAGCTTGTCTCTCTTGAGGAAAATCGCTCACACGCCCAAGAAACCCTCTATGGTGGCAGAAAAGAAAAACGACGAAGCAAAAGATTCTATTAACGTGTTGCTTGAGCAATCTCTCATGCGACAGAGGGACGAAATGATGGAGAATTTTGCACACATCCTTTAACGCCTGTCGATAGCAATAGGCACATCTTCATCAAGCGACCACTTTGGAGGAACCTTTCTCTTCAAGGTACAAGTTAATTTTGATATTCCCTTATTTGAAGGTCAGATAGATGTGGATGCCTTAGAAAAATGGTTAACTCTGCTAGAAGGTTATTTCTTTGTTCACAATTTTTTCGACGGGGAAAATATCACCTTCGCACTCCTCAAGGCTCTCCCCCATATCAAACATTGGTGGGAAACTTACTGGGAGCAAAGCTCCACAGAGGAATTTGGAATATATGGGGTCGAGTCCACTTGGGATTTTTTTGTGGATGTTGGTCAAGGAACAATACTACCATGTTGATAACTATGAAGACTAGTACATGAGATGGACCACACAACGGCAAGAGAAGAGCTAAACAATGTCGAAGTTCACAAATACTTTCCATACCTTGTGCACCAAGCTAGGTATCAAAGACTATGAGCAACATCTGGTTCTGAAATACCATGGGGCTCTGCATAGGTACATCCAAACCAAAATGGATTTCCTAAACATCTCATCATTAGGAGTTGTCTATCGATATGTTGTCAAAATCGAGCAGAAATTTAGGCACCAGAATAAATGGGAGTCTGGGTCTGCAAATCCACAATAACCAAAGCATGGCAAAGACGACCCTAACCAACAGCCTCCAGACAACCAATCCAAGACACAGGACAAGATTGGCAAGGGAAAGACAAAGAATAACACTGAGAAGTGGTGTGACTTCCACAAAAGTCCCTGGCACAACACCGATGAATGTCGCTCGAAACAGGCATTAGTAGCTGAGGTCAAAGATAAGGAGTCAAACCCTGATTCGAAATCTGATCCATAAAATATTGAAAACAGACAGATCATCGACGCAGACCCTACTGCTACTGTCACAACCGCAACAATTCAACTAGAAGAACCAGTAGATCTTGAAGAGGGGGATGTTGAAAAGTCAACAAGAAATGTGTGTCTAATTTATTTTTCCCTTAAATAAATTGGATAATAAATATTAATCTATTATCTCATTCATAACTGAGTGAGTTGGAATTGTGACAAAATTATAAGTGTAGTTATGTGAGTTGTAAAGTAGTTTAACTCAGTTAAGTGAGTTAAGCCCAATTGTACTAGTTGTAACTAAGCTTGCACTAGTGAGAGTTCAGTGAATTAATTATTAATTAATTCACAATCAGTGAGCTCACATGCAACTGAAGATTTACCATTGTTAACTACATGCATGTCAGATCTAGTGGAGACCAGTTGAGATAACAGGTGAAATGGATAGTTTGGATATCAGTTGTGATTTGAGTGAAGTCCACTCATGCAATCACACATGCAGTGGATATGCTTATGAGCATGTGCAGACTAGGCAATTCGAATTCAATTGTGAGAATTCTAATTGTAGGAGATTGTGCAGAGGAGGCAAGTTGTCTGGAGACAGAATATTGGCACATGAATTTGTCAATTTTTGTATGACAGTGTGAGACGATTGTATTGTACTAAGAGCTCTTGGATTAGAGTTTTGTATGAGATCGTTTCATGATCCAGATATACATAATATATGATAGTGGGGTTTTTTAGCTTTACGCTTTCCCGGAAAAACATTTGTGTTGTGTGTTCTTGGTATTTCACTTTGTGATCGTGGTTTAATTTCCGCATATTAGTAGAAGTGATTATGTATTTAACAATGGCATATTGTTGTTAGATCAGGAGAATCCAAGAAATACTTAATTTGTATTGAAATTTCTACATGGTATCAGAGCCACAAAGCTACGACAGAGCCAAAGAGCTACGGAAGTGGGGTGCGAAAATCATTTTATTTTCGCAGGTCCCGTCTCTAGCAGGGTGCGAACTTTAGTACTGAAGACTACGCACAGTTCTCAAAACATAAATTCTTGCACCCTACTCAAAGGAGAGGTGCGAACTTCCCTGAGCATTCTCGCAGGCTGCTCAAAGGAGAGGTGTGAACCTCCCTCACCCTACTGTGTGTTACAGTGCGAACCTCCCAGACAAGTTCGCAGGCTATACATAGGTAGGGTGCGAACTTCCCTCAGGCTACTCACAGGTGGGGTGAAAACCTCCCAGGGAAAGAGGGATTGCAGCAGTTGAGTTCGTGGTTGGATAAAATTCTAATTTGCAGAAGGACTTTCTTAGTGCTACAGTTGATTCAAGGTCGAAATGTCTTTTAATGGCTTGAGGTTGGAGTATGCACTTGAGGGCAGCTTGAACTACATTGCTTGGAAGGACAGGATGGAGGTAGTGCTCAAAGACAATGGCTTGAAGGAATACATTGATAAAGATATTCCTAAGCCGAATGCAACAGACACTGTAAATCTTGATGCATGGCAAAAGAAAGTGGCAAAGGCGAGGAGGATTCTGTTGGAGGGAGTACGAGACCACATTGTCTCAAGTCTCCATGGGAAAACCACACCACATGCAACGTGGAAGGTTTTGACGGATCTGTTCCAAAACAACAACGACCATAGGAAATTGGCGCTCAAAGATAAACTCAGGAAGATCAAGATGGAGAAGGGCAACTCCATTCCAAAATATCTCATGAAGTTTGTCCAATGTCGGGATGAGCTTGGAAGTGTGGGAATAGTAGTCACTAATGATGATTTGGTGATCTTGGCGCTCCTAGGACTTCCCAAGAGTTGGCACAGTTATCAAGACTCTGTCAATGGAAGGGAAAAATTGCCAGATTGGGAACGACTATAGTCGGATCTAGTGCAGGAGGAGTTCAGGCGAAACACCAGAGATGGATCTTCATCAAAGTGTGATGATGAAGAGGATTGTGCTTTGGTGGCTAAGGCAAGGAAAGGAAAGGAAAGGGGAAGAAATTCCATTCAAAATCCGAGTCTAAAGTCAAGATGCTAGATTTGTCCAAAGTGAAGTGTTTTCACTGTCACGAACATGGGCATCTTGCAACTAACTGTCCACAGAAGAGGAAGAATAAGAAGGTTGTTGGAGCTGCAGCTGGTGAGGCCCTTGCCTCGCAATTTGAACTTGAATTCTCTTTGATTACATGCATGGCTTCAAGTGCATTGGGATCGGTGTGGTATTTGGATAGTGGCGCTTCCTTCCACATGACGGGGGATAAGGATATTTTCAGTGACTTGGAGGAGAAAGATCTCAAAATGCATATTGAGATGGGCGACGATGGATGGTACAGTACGACTAGCATTGGTACCATTACCTTTCAGAGGGAGTCAAGTAAACCATTTCAGTTGAAAAATGTTATGCATGTTCCAGGTCTGAAGAAAAACCTAGTCTCAGTCACAATGTTGGAGGACAAAGGCTATGACGTTGTTTTCAGCGGTGGAAAAGTGTTCCTGCGACATAAAGCAACAGGTCAAGTCAAGAAGATAGGGATTCGAGTTAAGAATCTCTACATGTTGGAAGTAGATGGCTGCGCTGCCACGATGGGCAAGGCAGAAAAAGTGGTGAGTCGGGATGAGGGCGAATTATGGCATAGGCGATTGGGCCATCTTCATCATGGAGCCTTGAAGATCATGCAGCAAATATCTACTAGACTTCCAATGGGAACGCTTGCTCAGTTAGATCAGTGCAAGGGTTGCACCATGGGGAAGTATGTAAAGTCCACCTTTCATGAAAAGGAGAATCGTGCTTCGGTGATCCTGGAGAGAATTCACATAGATGTGTGTGGACCATTCTCGATTGCTTCAACAGCAAAACATAGGTATTATGTTATTTTTGTTGATGACTTTTCTTGTAAATGTTGGATTTTCTTCATGCAGAAGAAGGATCAAACATTCTCAAAGTTCTGTGAGATTAAAGCATTGGTGGAGAAAGAGTCGGGGAAGCAATTGAAAGCTCTAAGGAGCGATAATGGTGGAGAATACATCTCTAACGAATTCAAAGACTTCTGCAGCAGAGAAGGAATTCGAAGAGAACTCATAGCGCCTCATAACCCACATCAAAATGGGGTCGCGGAGAGGAAGAACAAAATGGTCGTGGGTGTAGCACAAGCGATGTTGCAAGATCAGGGCCTACCAATGCATTTGTGGGCATAAGCATGCAATACTGCGGTTTATGTGTAGAACCATTGCCCTCATAGAGTACTTGGCATGAGTACACCTGAAGAAGATTTTACTGGTAAGAAACCTGATGTTTCTCATTTTAAGATTTTTGGCTCATCTATTTATGTGCATGTGACCAAGGATGCCAGGAAGAAGCTGGAACCGACTGTTGGAGTTGGGATATTTGTGGGGTACACAGAAACACCCCATAATTATCGTGTGTATTTTCCTAACAGTAAGATGATTGTTATGTGACGAGATATAAAATTCGATGAGGGGAAAGCCATGCAGTTGTCGCTTGAGAGGGAGCTAGACTTGCATGCAGAAGAGGAACTATTGGTTCCCAAAGATGTGTCTCAAGATGTGGATCAGCCACATGAGGAGGTTCATGGAGTGGAGGAAACCACTCAAGCAGAGCCATCCATCAGAAATGGCAGAAAGTGCACCACAGAAGCTGACAGATTGAGACTAGATGTTGCACATAATGTAGGAGCCTCTACTTCACAGCGCAAACAAAGACAGTCTCATGATGGATACATGGCTCTCATGAGCAAATGTATTGTGACTGAACCATCTTCCTTTCAAGAAGCAGTGCATGATCCCACATGGGTAGATGCTATGGTAGAGGAGTATGACTCCATTGTCAAAAACAGTGCATGGGAAATTGTCCCAAGACCGGTCGACAAATCAGTGGTAGGTTCGAGATGGATCTACAAGGTAAAGCAAGCTATTGATGGGAGTGTGGAGAAATACAAGGCCAGGTTTGTGGCCCGAGGCTTCTCATAGATCGAGGGGATAGATTATGATGAGACCTTTGCACCTGTCGCAAGGTACTCTTCCATAAGATCCATCCTTGCACTCTCAACACAGATGGGCTGGCACATTCATCAGATGGATGTAAAAACTGTGTTTCTCAACGGGATCATTGAGGAAGAAGTGTACATTGAAAAACCAGAAGGTTTTGAGACCTTTGATAGGGAGTTGCATGTGTGCAGACTCAAGAGAGCATTGTATGGGCTGAAGCAAGCACCCCGTGCTTGGTACACTCAGATAGACAACTATTTCATCGGACTGGGCTTCACCAAAAGTGAAGTAGATGCAAACCTATACCAAATTGTGGTGGAGGGTAAGCTTTTAATCATTGTTCTTTATGTTGATGATTTAATACTGACTGGTGATGAGCAGATGATACACTCATGCAAGGATGACCTTGCAAAGGAGTTCGAGATGAAGGATTTGGGCCTTCTTCATTATTTCCTTGGATTGGAAATATGGCAGCGAGATGGTGAACTTTTTGTGTCTCAAGGCAAGTATGCAAGGGAGATACTGGGTAAGTTTCACATGGAGGGCTGCAAACCCATGGATACTCCTCTTCCAGGAAACTAGAGGAAAGAGGATGCTACTTTTGGAGAGGTAGTGGATGCTACTGCCTATCGACAGTTAGTGGGTTCGCTGATGTATTTAGTGAACACGAGACCGGACATTTGCTATGCAGTTAACCAGTTGAGTCAAGCGATGGTTAAGCCTACCAATCTCTTTTGGAAGGTGGGTAGGCATGTCCTAAGATATCTGAAGGGCACATCTGAGTATGGATTATGGTATAGACAGACGGATGAGGTGAAGTTGCATGGCTTCACGGATGCAGATTAGGCAGGCAGCCCAACGGACAGAAAGAACACATTAGGGGGGATCTTGGGTATCAGATCTACAATTGTTTCTTGGTACAATAGGAAACAAAGATCCATGGCACTCAGTTCAGCGGAAGTGGAATACATGGCAGCGAGTCAAGCTGCATGTGAGGCTATCTGGATGAGAAAGATCTTGGTTGGTTTGTTTGGTTCTCATTTAGATCCGACAGTGATTTATTGTGATAATCAGAGTTGCATTAAACTCTCGATTAATCCTGTGTTTCATGACAAATCTGAGAATATAGATATCCGATATCATCATCTCAGAGATTGTGTGCAACAGAAGATCATGTTGCTTAAATACATTCCTACGAAAGATCAGGATGCAGACATTTTGACGAAGGTTCTCACTAGGAGAAAATTTGAATACCATAGAGACAAGATTGGGGTGAAGGATAATCCCTTTCTTGTTGAGAGGGAGTGTTGAAAAGTCAACAAGAAATGCATGTCTAATTTATTTTTCCCTTAAATAAATTGGACAATAAATATTAATCTATTATCTCTTTCATAACCGAGTGAGTTGGAATTGTGACAAAATTATAAGTGTAGTTATGTGAGTTGTAAAGTAGTTTAACTTAGTTAAGTGAGTTAAGCCCAGTTGTACTAGTTGTAACTAAACTTGCACTAGTGAGAGTTCAGTGAATTAATTATTAATTAATTCACAATCAGTGAGCTCACATGCAACTGGATATTTACCACTATTAACTACATGCATGTCAGATCCAGTGGAGACCAGTTGAGATAACAGGTGAAAGGCACAGTTTGGCTATCAGTTGTGATTTGAGTGAAGTGCACTCATGCAATCACACATGCATTGGATATTCTTATGAGCATGTGCAGACTAGGCAATTCAAATTCAATTGTGAGAATTCTAATTGCAAGAGATTGTGCAGAGGAGGCAGATTGTCTGGAGACAGAATATTGGCACATGAATTTGTCAATTTTTGTATGACAGTGTGAGACGATTGTATTGTACTGAGAGCTCTTGGATTAGAGTTTTGTATGAGATCGTTTCATGATTCAAATATACATAATATATGATAGTGGGGTTTTTTAGCTTTACGCTTTCCCGAAAAAACATTTGTGTCATGTGTTCTTGATATTTCACTTTATGATCGTGGTTTAATTTCCGCATATTAGTAGAAGCGATTCTATATTTAACAATGGCATATAGTTGTTAGATCAGGAGAATCCAGAAAATACTTAATTTGTATTGAATTTTCTATAGGGGAGTGCCTCTTCCATTCACAGATGTGGGTGACGGGGACCCTGTTGCATTTCAATGTTGATAGCAGTATCCAGAAGAACTTTATCTCAGTTGAGGTTGTCAAACAATTGGGGTTGTCGACAACACCACACTCATAGCCATACAACATCGGGTGGCTTCACTGGGGACGAGATCTCAGTGTTAGCCATCAATGTCGCCTGTCCTATGGCATTCAACCCTTCAAGGATGAGGTTGTGTGTGATGTTTCCCCTCTTGATGACTGTGATGTTGTTTTGGGTCAACCATATATGTGAAACATCATGTTGTTTATGAGTCTCGACCTTGTAGTGTCATTATTACTCCAAGGGGTCAACTCAACAGGATACCAGAGATAGTTCTGACTATTGTTCCACCAAAAAAGTGTCGCAAGGTAATCTCTCATACTGCAAAATTCATCCTCTTCACATTATGTTCAAAGGATGCACAGAAGGCCACTACAACCACTGCAGCCTCAACACCCTCTATCCAGCAGAAGTAGATTGCAGAAGAGAAAGCAGATATTGTTTCTTCACCTACAATGGTGCCTACATAATACCCTTTCAAGCCCAGAGACAACAGGTTGGTGGAACAGATTCAACCCTGCCAACAACATGTTCATGACAACGTTCTACATACCAAGCAACGCAACTTCTCCAACAAGGCACGCAACTCACCAAGATTTAGATTCAGAAAATGTTGTACCCTCTTCCCTGAGCACTCAACGCAATGGAGACCATTGCTTCCTCAGGGGGGAGGATTGATCCAGGTGGATATTGGTGGCCACCCACTTGTTCCAAATTCCAACTGGCTCATCTTGACAGTTTTCAATTCAACACGTTTCTCTGTAATGGGAACATTTCTTTGTAATTGTGGGTTATGCACTTACGGGGCTATCTTGAAGCCCTACACAGCATCCAGGTGGAAATTGGTGGCCACCCACCTATTCCAACTGGCTTATTTTGGAAGTTTTCATGTTAGTACATCTTTCTGTACTTCCAGGGTCGTTTTGGGGCTCTAAATAGTGTTTTTTTTTAACTTGCCACAATCAAACTATAAACGGATTCATAGTTTAACAGAATAATGTGTAGTTCTTGAAAAAACCTTTCGAACGGGCTATCACGCGCCTAAAACGGAGGTCGTATGCAAAATTTACGACCCTGGGAAGTTGAGGTACCAACTTACCCATCAGGGCCCACATAACTTTTGGCATTTCATCTCATAGGGTTAGGTTTTTGGATGTCTAGGGTTTTGGAATTCATGTTCATCATAAAACTGCCTTCAAAGCCTCATTGTAATCATCTTCTTGTGAATGAGTGTAGTTGTCACATCTCTTCTCAGAGATAAAGCTACCACCATTCTAGCGAGTCTTGCACGCTATATTTTTACAACCTTTGTAGATTTATTTCATTAATAGAAATCATGTATTGTTGTATCTCTCAGTTTCTGGCAATTTTTATGAGTATTTCATTGTAATATCTCTGCTTTCATTTCATTCCGAAAATAATCCGGATCATTTTTATTTACCAAGTGACCATGTGATGACAATTGTGAAAAGAGAGTATTGTTGAAAAATGATACTTAAATGATTGTCTTGTTTTGTCTTAGTCATGATGGGATGACTATGTTAGTGATCCATTGTCTTAGTGTGTCGTTGGATTCCATAAGTGGAGGATGATGTTACCCCTCTCTTATGTTACCATTGGTTCATCATCCATGTTCGCATTCCTCTGGATGGGGTTAAGTGGATCCAATAACACTTTAGTGCGAACCAATTCACCTTACCAACATTCCAAATTAACTCTCAGATTCAATGACACTAGATAATGACTACTTATTTATGTGTTAGGATATTTAGATACTTAGGATTTTGTTAAGATCTACTTGGTCTAATGTGTCGTTAGGTAATTAGTGTGTTTCTTTAGTATGCACTAATGTGCATTTGTAGTTAGGAAATCCGACGGTCACGATATGTTCCCGACATAGAGTGATCTGATGGTTCATATTCTCCTCGATCTTAACAACCATTGATCTGTGGCTTAACACCTGATTGGTCCATGATCTCTATTTAAAGAGCATGGAGGGTCATTTTCCGATGATCGATTGTGAGAAACTCTCTTGTAAAATCTCTTTGCAATCTTTTTCTTTTGCATCAATAAACTGCTCCAAGTGGCCGCATTGGCTGGGGTCATGGATGTTTCCCCGTAGGGGTTTTACCACGTCAAAACATCAATGTGTTGATCTTTGATATGGTTGTGTGAGTGGTTACTGAAGGTGTTCTTCCTCTGTTGGAATACCTGTGTTGTCAAACATGGTATCAGAGCTTGTTTGAAGACCTGCTCCTGTTATAGATTGAGATCGTAAAACCGAGGTGTCTCATCTCCATTTTCTGTCATTTATGTACATTTATGGGCTGAGAGAACTGTTCCATTGCGTCCAGAGTGCTCATTTCAATCAAGAACATTTTTCGTTTCACTCGAAAAGGTTTATGTTTGCCCAAGATACGACCATTTCAGTCAAATCTAGAGGTATAAAACCTGAATACACATTTTTAAAATTTTTTGTAGAGTATTATTTCGGTTTTATATTATTTGTTTTCGGGTTGCTACTCTTTTAGATCTTCGTATGCTCTTTGCCCCGCCCCCTATGCGATCTCGGCAAATCAAAAACATATAGGAAAATGTGCATCTTTCGGGTAAGCTAACTAAGATCTAACCCTTGTTGTCATCGAGAAGCGAAATTTTTTTCTTGTGTGAAAATAGATTTTTTTTAGCACGCTCTCCAAGTCCATCTTCCACAACAACAACACCCCCAATCCTCTTGCGAAACAATACAATATGTTTTGCTAGACCATTTAGTTAAAAGTTGTCGTATTAAATAAGAGGTATTGAGTTCAAGTCTCTCTTTTGTTTTGAAAAAGTTCATGCTAAAATTGTAAACTATATCTCACTTCAAGTATAAAAATGAATCACTATAAGTAGTTTTAATATTTTATTTTAGAGTTATTTATTTTTTTACATGAAGTAACTTCATTGTAAAAGTGATCCCCACTTCTCTTTATAAAAGTGGGTCACTTCATAAAACAACTTACACCACCACGTGGTCCTTTGGTTATTGTTTATGCATTTTTTAAAATGGGCATAACTCTCACATCCGAAGTTTGTTTTTAGTGCCGTTTTTTTAAAAACCGCCTAACTTTTCAAGATCTTTCCATCCAGAACATCAGTTTCAATTTTTAAATCCATAAAATATACAAATTTAATATGGCTCATTCCAGTAATATTTTGCTTACTAGCACCAACTACTTCCAATGGAAATCTCATATGGAAGATTTATTAAGAAGTAAAGGCTTGTACCAGATTACCTTGGGAAAGGAAAACTCACCCACTGATGATGATAAGAAATTCAAATGGGCTAATAGGAGTGACGAAGCACATGGACTAATCAAAATGTCCATCTCTCTCGATTTAAGGTTCCACTTTAAAGAAATTGATGACCCTGAAGAAGCTTGGGAAAAGATTGAATCTTTGTTTGGTAAAATCAATATTATTCGAGCACAATAGTTAGAAAATCAAATACTGACTTAATTCCAAGTGATTTTTCTTGCCTTGGAGACTATCTATCTAAGTTTAAAACACTCAGAATTTTATGTGAAGAATGTGAGATAAAAATGGAGGAAGAGCGTTGCATCTATCTTATTATTTCTAAGCTAGATAGTGCATATTCTGTGTTTGTATATACCTTTTATGCCATGAGAGAGGATCTAGGGAAATCTTATCAAAAACCCACTCTTGAGTCCTTTTGTGTTGCTTTGATTAGAGAGGAAGATAAGCTTGTACAACTTGGAGTGATCAACACTGCAGATACCTCCAACAAAGCCTTAGTTGCCTAGCAGAAAGATAAACCCAAGTATCCCAAGAAGCAACAACATAGCTATAACAACAAGCAACATAAGGGTCCCAAACCCGCTCAGACAACTTCATCTCCTAATGGCAACAAAGGAGCAAAATATAAAAATAAGAAGACTGACAGACATTGCAACTTTTGTGATAAAGATGGTCATGATGAGTCCAAATGTTTCAAGAAGATGACAGCTTTAGAAGCAGCGATGAAGAAACACAACATCAATATTGATTCTACTTATTCTTCTTCTTCTCATGGACATGCACTTTCTGCTTTTGGTTTCTCCTTCAATACAACTTCTACTTCTTCTTATGATGAGTGGCTTATCGATTCTGGAGCATCTTATCATATGGCTAAGGATAAAGACATATTTTATGCTCTAAATGAATGTAACACCAAGAAAAGATTTGTTGGTGATGATAGATCTCTTAGTGTTGTAGGATCTGGAACAGTTCAAGTAGATAATGGTCATTTCAATGATGTATTATGTGTTCCAAGTCTTTCTTGTAACCTTCTATCAGTATATCAAATCACTCGTTCAGGGGAAGGTAAAACCGTAGAGTTGTCACCTCACAAAGTTGTAATCAAGGATCTAAAAGATCCCAAGCATGTTCTTGCAACTGGAATTGCTAATGATATTACCAGGTTGTAGGGGTTTGACAACTTCAGGTCATCATCTTTTTCATTAGTTTTTGTTGCTCATAGCGATGACTTGAGCAAACTTTGGCATGATCGGTTTGGTCATCTAAACTATGGCTCATTGCAGCAACTATGTAATCAACAGATGGTGACTGGTCTTCCTCCTATTTCATGCAGAGATGGTGTTTGTGTCGGTTGTGTTCTCGGCAAACATCATCGGGACAATTTTGACAAACGTGCCTCTTAGCACACCTCGGGCCCTTTGCAACTCATTCACAGTGATTCGTGTGGTCCACTTTCTTCTCCTTCTTTTTTTGGGTGCAAGTATTTCTTAACTTTCATTGATGATTTTCCAAGACATACTTGGGCTTACTTCTTAAAACTTAAGAGTGAAGTTTTTGACAAGTTTTTGGCCTACAAGGCCCTTGTAGAAAAACAATCTGGACATCAAATTCAAAAGTTAGGAACAGATAATGGAGGCGAATATGTGAACAATAATTTTACAAGTTACTGCACTACACAGGGCATCCAAATGCAACACATTGTTCCATATACACCACATCAAAATGGTGTTGTTGAGAGAAAGAACCACACATTAAAAGAAATGGCTAATTGTATGATCCAATCTAAGGGATTAAGTCTAAAGTATTGGACGAAAGCAATCAATTGTGCAAATTACATAGTCAATCGCACTCCCACAAAGGCTCTTAAAAATATAACACCGGAAGAAGCTTGGACTAAAATTAAACCACATGTAAGTCACTTTCGTGTATTTGGAAGTATAGCATGGGCTCATATTCCTGATGAGAAAAAGAAAACATTGCAGCCTAAAAGTGAGAAGTGTATATTTGTTGGTTATTCTGAAGATGTCAAAGGTTATAGACTTCTTCAACCACATTGTAATGAAATTATTATTAGAAGAGATGTTAATTTTAATGAAAATCCCTTGGCTTGCGACGTAATTCGACGATTGTGCCTTCTTCGGCCTGTGATCCATCTTCGACATTTGTGCCTTCTTCTGTTCCTATTCTGGTTTCTTCTTCAGATGATGACAGTGAGGATGAAAATCCACTTCCACCTGCTCACCTTCCTCCAGATGAGTCCTTTGAACCTGAACCATCACCAGTTCCACCGCTTCCTAGATGGGTTCGTTCAACACGAAAAACAACTGGTGGTCTTGTCGGTGATCCTTCAGATCAACGTCGAACACATTCACAGTTCCAGCGAGCCTCTTCTCTTTTGGCTCAAGTTTCAGAGACTTATGATCCAGAGACATTTGCAAAAGCTTTAGGTCATCCAGATTGGGATACAACAATGAATGAAGAGTATTGTTCTTTAATGGCAAACGATACTTGGGATCTTGTACCTCTTCCAAAAGGAAGAAAACTTGTCAGATGTAAATGGGTCTATAGAACTAAGTATGCATTAGATGGAAGTGTTGAAAGACACAAGGCTCGGTTAGTTGCCAAAGGATTTTCCCAAGTTGAAGGAATTGACAATAATGAAACCTTTGCCCCTGTAGCCAAAATGAATTCCATCTGCCTTGTTCTTGCCCTTGTTGCCTCACATAAATGGGAGGTCCATCAGATGGATGTTAAATCCGGCTTCTTGCATGTGTTGGAACTATTTTTACAGGCAGCATAGACTTGTCATTGATGGCAAGTACAGTAGTAATGCTGGCTTAAGTACAACAGTGAAGCAGACATTAGAATCCTTTAAGGATTCGAGGAAGATAAGCTCAGGAGGAATAAGACAACTGTTGGATCGGGAGAAGCTGCGCAGATGTTAAGCGCAGGAGTTGGCGTGTAGAAGAAGTGATCTGCGCTGTCAGATTGGAAGCAGATACCCGACAGCCGTCAGATCTGCAAAAGATGCGAGGGAGATAAGCCATCGGAGAATCGGGAATCGGAGTTTCACGAGTCTCGTGAACAATGACAACGAAAACCCCTAAATCGCGATATGCAATTTCGTGATGAAATCGCAACCGTTAAAACAAGAAGAGATCGGGACCATCCACTTGTAGATAGGAGGCTTCATCGGAGTTTCGGGGATCGGGGTTTCAACATGCAAAGAAAACAATGCAACGAAAATCCCGATTTCGCGATATGCGAAATCCTGACTGACAGGTGGCACAACCAGGTAATGACACGTGGCACAACCAGGTAATGACACGTGGCAGGAAGATTCAACAGTTCAGGCACAGGTAAGTCACGAATCATAGTGACACGTGGCAGTGTTTAACACGTGTCAAAACACGTGTGACGTGGACATCGGGAAATCGGAGTTTTTGAGGTCGAAGGAAATGAGAGATCGAAAGTCTCGAAATCCCGAAGGGATCGGGACCGTCCATCTGAGAGGACGCGTGGCAGGAGATTGGTGCTATCGGCAAAAGGCTCGACAGGAGGTCGTTCATCCGCTAATCGGAAATCGGGATATCGGAGATCCCGGGCACAAAGGTTTTGTGCATCTTGAAATCGCGATCCGCGAAATCCCGATGAGTGGGATATAGCTGTCAGCACAACAACGAAGGAGGACAGAGGCGTAGTGGAGGCCAACTGTTAGCATATGAATGGAGCGTCGGGATTTGGACGATCGGGAATCACCGGGTGAATGCATTGATGCATCACAAACCCCGTAGCCCCGACGGGGTTAGGTTGTGGTCATGGGTAATGGTCACATGGACCAGGGCTCAGTTAGGAGGGCTGAAACGCATCGCGAATCGGGAAATCGCGATGACATAAACATTGTCATCACAAGTGCCGAAACTCCGATGGAGTGTTAAGACCAAGGTCGCACGAAGGCAGGTCACATGGACCATTGTGTAGCTGGAAGGGGCTAGCATATGGGATACCGAAACCCGATTCAAAAAATGCGCGGATAGGTTTAATTCAAATTTCAAAAGGAGGCCCGATTTCCTCCAGGCAATAAATATGGGACCCGATGAGCGTTGAACGGGTCCTGGACCAATGGGTTTAAAAGGGATCGATGCTCTCGGCAGAGTGTGTGGTTGAAGAATGCGGAGGCCATTTCTCTGACAGCGGGGATATCTACTGGTGGGTGATGTCATTTGCGCTGGCAACATGAAAGGCTGGAAGAAAGAGGAATCTCCTTGTGGGGGTCAGGCGACAGATCTACATTGACAGAGAGATCACGACTGTGGGTTCAGCAACCATGAGATCAGAGGCTTCATCTCTAGGTTTATTGAGTTGTTTAATATGTGTTCTTTGGTAACTTCCTGACAGTTTGTAGATCTGTGTTTACCCTTGAGATAATTTCTGTTACTGTCATAACCATTAGATGAAACTGCCAGATCCAGTGTGAAAATTAATGAAACGTGGTCAGCAGTGAGCATGAGGGTTAAACCCTTCAGTAGTAGCAATCTGGCAGTAGAAACTGGTGCTATCTTCAGGGGGTTGAAGCTCCCTTCCAGGAAAGGCTGGTAAACGAGAGAAGGTTGTAGCCTTATGCAGGTAGAAGCCTGCGTACTAGTAGGAGTCTGCACTAGTACATTGTTGTAGAATGTTTTCTTAATAATAATCATTGAAGACAGAGACAACA
>ML777209.1:1469929-1489273 GCA_009831015.1 Picea engelmannii | reverse complement strand
TAATATGATCTCTGGATGCACTACTGTTTTCATAAGAATATACAACAACTGGTCTCTATAAAGTAGACTAAGATTTTTCAGTGAAAGAAAAGTGAAAAATTGTTAAAATCTCAAAACACTGATTCACCCCCCCCTCTCAGTATCTTTCCAACAGCATGGATATTTGCAAGAAGAAATTTGCATGGAACAACCTCCTGGATATGTCCAAAATGACTCTAGCCTTGTTTGTCACCTCAAGAAATCTATTTATGGTCTTAATCAAGCTCCCCAGGCCTGGTATGCTAAAATGGACATCTTTCTTATTGACACTGGATTCTCTAGATGCCATTATGATCCTAATGTCTATACCAAGAAAGTAGGAAGCCATCTCATAATCCTTGTCCTTTATGTTGATGACCTTATCCTTACTGGTAGTGACTCAAAACTTTTAAACCATGTGAAAACCAACCTTAAGAAGAAATTTGAAATGATAGACTTAGGCTTTTTTCACTATTTCCTTGGTCTCCAAGTTTTGCAAACCAATGAAGGAATTTTTCTTTCCCAGTCTAAGTATGTTTGTGACCTTCTTCATCGCTTTCACATGGATGATTGTAAACCAACTCCTTCTCCCTTCCAGTCTGGAATATAGCTTACTGCCACCTGTACTTCTCCTGAAGTTGATGCCACCCTGTACCGTCAGTTAGGTTGTAGCCTCTTATACTTGACTCATACATGTCCTGATATTTCCTTTGTTGTTGGTCTATTTGCCCGGTATATGAAAACACCTTATGAAAGCCATTAGAAAGAAGCTAAAATGATACTTCACTATGTCCGTGGTACAGTTCAGTTTGGGATACATTACAGTTCAGGGGGGACTCCTTTATTGGTTGGTTTCACTGATGCAGATTGGGTCGGTGACCCTGATGATCGAAAGTCTACTGAAGGTTATGTTTTCAGCCTTGGTTCATGACCTATCACTTGGGCCTGTAAGAAACAACAAGCTATTGCACTTTCTTCAGCAGAAGCAGAGTACCGAGCAACGGTAAATGCAAGTCAGGAAGCCTTGTGGCTTCGATAGATCCTTTCAGAGTTTGGATTCTAGCAGCAACATCCGACCAGCCTTTGGTGCGACAATCAGAGTGCCATCAAGCTTGCCAAAGACCCAGTTCAACATCAACGCAACAAACACATCAAGCTACACATGCACATCATCAGAAAGCTCATTCATGATCAAGTTATTGAAGTGCTCTTTTGCCCTACAAACGATCAAGTTGCAGACATTTTCACAAAGTCTCTTACAGAAGCAAAGTTTTCCAAACTTCGATTTATGTTAGGAGTTCAGGAAGTTGTCATTAAGGGGGGATAAGCTCTAATGCTTCCTTCCTTCTCCTATTGTGTCACTATTGTAAATCCTTCAATACTATCCCAAGTTGTTCTTAAGGGGGAATGTTAGGATATTTAGACACTTAGGATTTAGTTAATATCTACTTGGTCTAATGTGTCATTAGGTAAAAGTGTGTTTCTTAGTGTGTTTCTTTAGTATGCACTAGTATGCATTTATAGTTAGGAAATATGATGGTCACGATATGTTCCCGACATAGAGTGATCCAATGGTTCTTATTCTCCGCGATCTTAACGACCATTAATTTGTGGCTTGACATCCGATTGGTCCATGATCTCTATTTAAAGAGCATGGAGGGTCATTTTCCGATGATCGATTGTGAGAAACTCTCTTGTAAAATCTCTCTGTAATATTTTTCTTTTGCATTAATAAACTGCTCCAAGTGGTCGCGTTGGTTGGGGCCCTGGATGTTTCCTCGTAGGGGTTTTGCCACGTCAAAACATCGGTGTGTTGATCTTTGATCTGGTTGTGTGAGTGGTTACTGAAGGTGTTCGTCCTCTGTTGGAATACCTGTGTTGTCGAACAAAATAAAAATTTTAGGAACACACATGAAAGTAGTCATCTAATCGAGTAGTAAATAACACCCTTCATCCAACAACTTCATGAATTCTTACAATGAAAAACCATGATTTTGACAATGAAAATATACAATTTCACAAATTTTGACATTGTAGATGGGTTTAGAGGCCCACTTTCATTGGAGCAACTCTATATTACAACTTCAACAATTCAAACTTGTAATTACAAAATTTCATAAAAAATCATGTCAAAATTGTAAGAAAAAAGCTCATTCATTGCACAAAGGCTACTTATTGTAATGGGCACTTTAGTAAAGCATGTGAAAAGGATGCCAGTAGGGGATTTTTAACTTTTCCAACATGGAGGAGGAGAGGGGAATGCTAAGAAAATAAAAACAACAATCAATCAACCATTATGTTCACAGGAGGCACCACTCCCTTCTAGTTGCTCTCAATAACACGAGGATCATGGTATACCCACTCCCTTGTGGTTTTCCTCATTGACATAAGGATCATGGTAAACTAGGGCTCTTATGTCACTATGTACCAATGATCTGAAAATAGAAAGCTGACTTGTTATGCTATGCAAGCACCCTCTACTTCATTAGAAATAAACTTTATAGGACCTTGCTTCATGTGTATAAATATGCAAGAATAACTTATGTGCCAAGTTTATGTATCTTCTTGTAAATGTTTATGTGTGAGAAATTATTCTTTTAAATGGTTATATATGTACTTTCAATAAATACACAACAACATAACTTGCAGCAAATAAACCATCAAACTCACAACAAGAACAAGCTGATAAAGGAGTTCACCCCCCTCCGGGCTACATCTCCTTGAGCCTCCATCAATGGACTTGGCTCTCTGGGATTAATTAGTCAAAAGTTATTTTACAAGCTGCTGCTCAACTCCAATGGAAAAACAAACTGTACCATTGAGATCAGAACACATAAAAACCTCAAAAATGACTAATAGAACTCTGAAAACGGATCATGGCTCATCCAGGCATGACCTCTTCTACATGTGGCCATAAGCTTCCCTGAGCTTCTCTTTGGAAAAAACACCTGTAAAAGTCCTCAACAGCCTCTGAAACCTATCCCAATGTGTTCAAAGCATATCAATTAGCCAAAAATGATTATTCAATCATAGAAAACAAACATAGGCTCACCAAACCATGTCCTCCATCAATGAGGGCTTCAAAACTCCCTAGAGCTTGCTGAAACTTAAATGGTGAAAAACTTGCAGAATAAGTTTTCAAATGGCCTTGATAACAACACCAATGGATCCAGCACATCCCAAAACCCCTAGTTGGGCTTTTACGACACCTCAAACGGCCAAAAGATGAAGAAGTTAGGCCTCCTCCATTTTCCTCCTTCAAGCTTTCTGAAACTGGTTCGCCAAAACGCACCTCTGTGTGCATGAACCAAGAACACGCTCCAAAATGCGCGTTAAAACCTAGCCCCGTGCATAACCGAAAACCGGTCCAAACTGTAGGATGATTAGGACGCCTCCAGCCCCCAACCGTCAAGCACTCGGGTGTGTGAAGGTCATGTGACCGTGCATATAAGCAAAAGGGGGCTAACGGCATAACCGTTCCAACTCCCGCGCACTAGGGTCATATGAAAAAGGCATATAACAACTACGGGCCTAACCGTTTCAAACCATGTTTAAAAATCGCGCGCGCACTATACATTATGGCCGTGGTTATATGTTTAAATGGTGCGCGATCAAGGGCTGGGGCTAAGCCCCGGCCCGGTCGCGGCCCAAACCAATCCACAATCCAATTCAAATGAAATGTATTTCATATATATGTTAAGCAATATATAGTGGCGCATTGGCTAGCGGAGGTTTGTGAAGGCTTTGGCAAAAGGGGAGGTCACCGGTTCGAATCCGGTCCGAGCCACATAATTTTGATAAACAAACCAAAATTTCATCAGCCAATAAAGGGGTGCCACGTGGCAGCCCATGACTGGGCCACGTGGCACCTTACCATTCGCCGAAAATGATGCCACGTGTCACCACACGATTCGACCAACTGCCATCCAACCAGATGTTTCCACGTCATCGCCACGTATGTTGCTGACGTCATCCGATGCATAGGACACTGACGTCATCCCGTGCCACGTGTCACCCTTCCAGTGGTGACACGTGTCACCTCCGAATTGGTCCAACCATACGCCCAAAAAGCCAAATCTGCCTGACACGTGTCATCACCTGGAGCCGCCACATGTCCTGTACGGACCTGCCACGTGTCCTGTACGGACTGCCACGTGTCCTGTATGGACTGTACGGACTGGTACAGTCAGCATTAAATTTTTGCCTGTTTGGCTTAGCGAACAGATTGCGATATCTTCTCCATACAGACTCCGTTTGAAAAAGTAAATATACCACCGGAATCAGGAAGACGAGACGGACACAATGGCACTGTTTTTGTCGCATTCCGAGCACTTTGAAATTTGAGCAAAAATTTGACCCCTGGTCCAGATTTTGATCACACCTTCCCACTGAAAGGATTTTGGACCCACAAAAGCTTATCTGTCTACTTTCAAGTCATATCAAAATCTTTTCGACAATCACCTGAACACTTTGACATGCCGTGCACTGCAACTGGCTATGTCCTTCAACCACTGCTCTCTGGCTGCTGTTGACCCACTGCTCTCTCTGTGCTTGGAAGACTGCCAACCTTCCCATTGAGAATCAAGTCCCTCTTCGAACTCTTTGGCGTCAACAAAATCAACTCTCCAATGGCTGCAAAAAAACTTCCTGCGACATCTTGTCACAAGCCAAGAAAACCATCAATCTTGAAAACAAATCATACAAGATTGAAAATGATGCCAACAAAATCTTTTGTTCTTCAAACAAATTGTCGCATCTCGTACTTTATCAAAGCACATGGCGTTTTCAAAATCAACTTTCAAGTCAATAAACACCATCGATTAAACACAAGTCGAACAACATAATCGACACAACATAGTCGTCAGAAAATCATCAACACCAGTCGAGACTCATTGAAACATCAACCTTCCCAAACTGACAAGTCGACAAACATGATACATAATCATGTAACAATCATGAATCACTCATGATGAACCATCACCAGGTTCACTGCTTACACATACATAAAAACAAATGCATGTTCATGACTCTTCAACTCTTCTTCCAGTACAAACATAAGTACAACCCCAAAACATATGGGTACTTAAGAGTTGAATATAAAAATATAAATGGCTGCAACTTATCATGCTTCCCATAAATGCACAGATAACACTGAAAAGTGCATTTACAACAGATAAACGCAAGCTTTACTTGCTCAAGAAATCCAACCATTTCTTACCAAGCCAACTCAACGGTGACTTTTTCTGTTGAACATCGTCCTCTTGTGAATCATCTGGACTCACATCGATGATGGAATCTCCTCTTCCATTCTTGCCAAACTCTTTATCCAACTGCTTCTTGTGTTGTGGATGAGTGGTTGGATGCAACGTCCAACATTGGTCAATGAGATGACCCCGCTTCTGACAGTGAGTGCAAATCTTTTGCATCCTCTTTTCACGCTGTCTTTGCTTAGAAAGTTTCCTGAAAACGGTTAATCTTTTCCAACATTTAGAAACATGATGGTTATACAAACCACAATATGTACAAGGATTCTTTCTTCCAGTTTTACATACATAATCAAAAGCAATTGAATGATAAGCGGAATTATACCTGGAGCATTCACCTTTATTGCCTCTTTGAGGAGGTGAATCTGAAGAGTTACAGGCTCTCCTTTGAAGACCATCAACAGTGTTCTTGTCCTTATCACTGTCACAACTTTCTTGTTCCACACATTCGCATTCATCTTGAATACAAGCCTTACATGCTGAAGGGATTGAAATTTCACCTTTAAAGCCTTCCTGAGGAGGTGAACTTGAAACAAAGTTTATGCTTGGAACTTTTTCCCTTGTCTGCTCGACTTTGGAATTTGCTCCATCTTTCCGTTCATATCCAAGACCACAATACTTCGGTCTTTCTTCAGCAACAATAGGCTCAACAATGCCTTGTGCATGTTTGCCCAAACCTCTACCTTCATAGCCCATTTTTAACAACAACTTGGACCCTATTCCTCTTGTGTGACTTTCAAAACCACCAAAACATTCATCTTGTGAGGAATTAGAAGATAAACTAACATTGCATACCTTATGTTTATGCATGTACTTGGTAAGGGTTTCCTTTGCCTCATGGTGTTGAATCTCCATCTCATGCAACCTTGCAAGAAACTGTTCTTTCTCCTGCTTCATGGCCATTAACTGCTCTTCAAGGGCAATGTTCTTATTCATGTCTTCACACATCTCTTTCATCAAATCTTTCATGATTATAATTTCTTCTTTAGATAATGAAAATGTATGAGAACTATCAATACTTGAAGCTTCCTCCATCCTGGGAAGATATCCAACTTCAACACAAAACTTGCACAAAAACCAATAGCTAAATCTTCAAGCTATCATTGGCAAACACATGAGCAAAACAAACTATGCTCTGATACCACCTGATCTAAAAATAGAAAGCTGACTTGTTATGCTATGCAAGCACCCTCTACTTCATTAGAAATAAACTTTACAGGACCTTGCTTCATGTGTATAAATATGCAAGAATAACTTATGTGCCAAGTTTATGTATCTTCTTGTAAATGTTTATGTGTGAGAAATTATTCTTTTAAATGGTTATATATGTACTTTCAATAAATACACAACAACATAACTTGCAGCAAATAAACCATCAAACTCACAACAAGAACAAGCTGATAAAGGAGTTCACCCCCCTCCGGGCTACATCTCCTTGAGCCTCCATCAATGGACTTGGCTCTCTGGGATTAATTAGTCAAAAGTTMTTTTACAAGCTTCTTCTCAACTCCAATGGAAAAACAGACTGTACCATTGATATCAGAACACATAAAAACCCCAAAAATGACTAATAGAACTCTGAAAACGGATCATGGCTCATTCAGGCATGACCTCTTCTACATGTGGCCATAAGCTTCCCTGAGCTTATCTTTGGCAAAAACACATGTAAAAGTCCTCAACAACCTCTGAAACCTATCCCAATGTGTTCAGAGCATATCAATTAGCCAAAAATGATTATTCAATCACAGAAAACAAACATAGGCTCACCAAACCATGTCCTCCATCAATGAGGGCTTCAAAACTCCCTAGAGCTTGCTGAAACTTAAATGGTGAAAAAATTGCAGAAGAAGTCTTCAAATGGCCTTGATAACAACACCAATGGATCCATCACGTCCCAAAACCCCTAGCTGGTCTTTTACGACACCTCAAACGGCCAAAAGATGAAGAAGTTAGGCCTCCTCCATTTTCCTCCTTCAAGCTTTCTGAAACTGGTTCGCCAAAACGCACCTCTGTGTGCATGAACCAAGAACACGCTCCAAAATGCGCGTTAAAACCTAGCCCCGCGCATAACCGAAAACTGGTCCAAACTGTAGGATGGTTAGGATGCCTCCAGCCCCCAACCGTCAAGCACTCGAGCGTGTGAAGGTCATGTGACCGCGCATATAAGCAAAAGGGGGCTAACGGCATAACCGTTCCAACTCCCGCGCACTAGGGTCATATGAAAAAGGCATATAACAACCACGGGCCTAACCGTTTCAAACCATGTTTAAAAATCGTGCGTGCACTATACATTATGGCCGTGGTTATATGTTTAAATGGCGCACGACCAAGGGCTGGGGCTAAGCCCCGGCCCGGTCGCGGCCCAAACCAATCCATAATCCAATTCAAATGAAATGTATTTCATATATATGTTAAGAAATATATAGTGGCGCATTGTCTAGCGGAGGTTTGTGAAGGCTTTGGCAAAAGGGGAGGTCACCAGTTCGAATCCGGTCCGAGCCACATAATTTTGATAAACAAACCAAAATTCCATCAGCCAATAAAGGGGTGCCACGTGGAAGCCCATGACTGGGCCACGTGGCACCTTACCATTCACCGAAAATGATGCCACGTGTCACCACACGATTCGACCAACTGCCAGCCAACCAGATGTTGCCACGTCATCACCACGTATGTTGCTGACGTCATCCGACACGTAGGATGTTGACGTCATTTCGTGCCACGTGTCACCCTTCCAGTGGTGACACGTGTCACCTCCGAATTGGTCCAAGCGTACGCCCAAAAAGCCAAATCTGCCTGACACGTGTCATCACCTAGAGCCGCCACGTGTCCTGTACAGACCTGCCACGTGTCCTGTACGGACCTACCACGTGTCCTGTATGGACTGGTACAGTCAGCATTAAATTTTTCCCTGTTTGGCTTAGCGAACAGATTGTGATATCTTCTCCATACGGACTCCATTTGAAAAAGTAAATATACCGCCGGAATCAGGAAGATGAGACGGACGCAATGGAACTGTTTTCGTCGCATTTCGAGCACTTTGAAATTTGAGCAAAAATTTGACCCCTGGTCCAGATTTTGATCAACCAATCCTCTAAACCAATATGGGATCATGGTATACCAAGACTTATATGTCACTGTATACCAATTCTCTTAACCAATAAAGGATAGTAAATTATTTTATATAGATAGATATTTATGTGATAAAAACAATTCCAAGACACACAAATGCTAGGCCTATTCGACTTATTTTAATGGGCATTTTAGGGAAAAAAGTGAAGGGGGTGCTATGTAATACTATGAGGCAAGTTTTTTTTTCAATTTTATAACATAAAGGAGAGGAGAAAGTCCAGAAATCAAACACACTCATCCCACAACCAATCAACCATTATATTAGTAGGAGGTAACCTTACAACTTTCTAAAATTTTCATTTGCAATCTCTCTTTTGTCAATAGAAGGTTTCTAATATCACTTGCACACCAATTTGAATGAAAGTTGGTTTCAAACTTTTGGGTGCCTGGGCCACATTATTCTTGGCCTCTAGACTTCACATTGTTGCTCTCCAGGTACTCGGGAATTCCAAAATTGTTATTGAATGGATGAGCAACAAGGGCGATCTACAAGCAATCTCCCTCTCAACTTAGAAGGGCAAAATTCCTCATCTACAACCCACTTTCAATAAACTCAGCTTCAAACACAGTTATCACGAACACAACAAATCTGTTGATCAACTTTCAAAGACAACACTCCAGAACAAAGAGGGTATCCTATCCTACAACCTCTGGATTGATGGTCATGAGGGCCCATCCCTCTTTTTAACTCTTTTCTAAGATCAGTTTTTACCTCCTTCCTCAGAGGACTTTCTCGATATGAAAGTGGGACTTTATCACCTGGTCTCAGAATTCTCTCTTATTATTTATACTTCTGAAATTTATTACTTCGATAGCTCACTCTTTAGTTTACTAGCAGTTTCCACTTTCTGCCACTCTTTCCATATGATCTTTCCCCCTTTGTTGGTCGATAGACTGCTACAGGCGAAAGTCGTATCTTCTTTTCAGTAGATTTTCCGCAGTCAACGAATGTAACCTTATGTTTTGAAAACAAATTATATAATATATAATTGTGAAATTTTCCCGTTGGAAAAAAGTTGGTTTCAAACTCATTAATATTCTATGTTTTGGTATTTTGAATTCTACCCTTTATGAATGTGCATTTGGCATTTGCTTCCACTCTTCGAAATTAGATTTGTTTTAGTTTTTTCAATTATTAATGCATTGTGACACTCTACTTTCTTTAAACCTATGAAAAATACTTTATTTTCTATACTTTTAAAGTTTGAATTGATTCAAATTTGTAGATGGTGAACATCATATTTTCTCTTCCACCTTTAATTTGGCATCTACGAATTCCTATTTTTTTTAATTGAGTTTTGATAACAAGTGTTTTAATTGACATTTCGTTGACATTTTTGCTAAGGCAAGAAGGTTTGATAATAATTTCTTTAATTGATAGTGTTGTATTTCTTTTTCCTTTACTTTTAATAGTTATTGATAGAAGGTTTGATAAGAATTTCTTTATTTCTTTTTCCTTTATTTTTAAACAATTCAATTGTATTATTTCATGTTGTTTTGGATATCCTTGAAGTATGTAAAAATCTTGTTTTAAATGTAAGTTTTTTTTTTTTATAATCAAATTTCATGATAATAAAAATCATACTCAGAATCATAATAGTTGGGATAAAAGAAATCCATTGAATTAGGAGTAACTTCAAGTATAATAGCACTTATTTTTGTTGTGACCTATGACAACTATGGATGGTCATTGGGGTCACCTTAGTAGTCTAGAAAACACCCTGTGAGTGTATATAGGGATTATTTATTTTTATCAATATATATTTTAATATAATGGTGAATATTTGTGTTACAGGACTTTAAAATTATATAGGATAAAAAATGTGAATTTTATGCATTGTTTTAAGAAAAAATGGTAAAATTTCAATGAGGGAATATTAATAATTACAAATCAATTTACCAATAGGAGACCAGAGAATTGTAGCACGATGGGTTAGCTTGGATGGATGACTATTGTGGTTATAAAGCAAGAGGTCTCGGGGTCAAGTCTAAGGCCAGACATATTGTAGAGATTGTTGGGCCCCACTCAATATCCCCATCAGGTTAGGCCCCATAATCAGAGTCGACAATTTACCTCTTTTACCATCCATGGATCATGGGGAAGTACTCGAAGGGTTTTCCACAAGGGTTTCCTTGGAAATAAAAAAGAGACTAAAGAAATGAGTAAATATACCATAAAGTGGTTAGTCTGTGCCAATTATAGAAATAGATTAAATAAATAACCACTAGGTTGAATATAGAAATTTAAAAATCATAAGAACATTAATTATTTTTGGAGAGTTTGTCACATCAATAAACTATTGTCCTCGCGATAGCATTAAATAAATATATATAGAATTGGTCGCATAAAAATCAAAACATAACTTGGGAAGTGACAACAACTTTTTGTTTTTTGTTTTTTGGTCACTAAAATCGATGATGGCATCTCAAAGTTGTCACATGACACTTTAGAAATTCTATATTTAACTTTTCTAATTTTATTTTCCGTGTTTTAAAATAAAGTTACACTCTCATGGGTTTATGTCCCATCTATAATGTCTTTGACTAATTAGAAAACATAACGAGTGAAATTTAAAAATTCTAAAAGTTATTTTTAACTTTCAAAAAAGTTAATTTAATAAATAGTTTTTTGAAAACATTGGAAAAATTTATAAAAATTGATAGCATGAAATTGAACTAATGCCAAGTCAAAACACTTTGACTTGCAAATGGAAAGTATACTTCATGCTTTGGTAGAGACTAATCAAATAAATATGTGGTAGATTCTATAAAGAGGGGTAATTTTTATTTACCAAATGACCTCGTGATGATGGTTGAAAAAGAAAGATTGTTGAAAAATGTAACTTATAAGTGTCTTGTTTTGTTTTAGTCATGATGGGATGACTTAATGATCCGCTTTCTTAGTGTGTTCTTGGATTTCATCAGTTGGGGGTGATGTTACCCCTCTTCTCTGTTACATTGGTTCACCACCCATGACCACATTCCTCTAAATGGTGTTGAGTATATCCAACAAAACTTCAGCGTGAACCAATTTTATTATTTTCATGTGTACAAATCACTTAGTTTGTAGAGTAGATGTATAGATATGAACAATCATAAATTTCTACTTTTTGAATCAATTTTCCCGATAAGACAATTAGTATGAGGTTTGGGGAACATTTAGCTAAAAAAAGTGAAATCATTTTTTATCTATTATTGTTGCACATGAAGAATGTATTTTTGTTTCCAATTCAATAATAAGAGTTTGTGATAAATTCTAAAAACACGGGTAATTTTTTATTTACTAAGCGACTGTGTGATGATAGTTGTGAAAAGAGAGTATTTTTGAAAAATGAAACTCATGATTGTCTTGTTTTTTCTTAGTCATGATGGAATGACTAAGTTAGTGATCCACTTTCTTAGTGTGTTGTTGGATTCCATAAGTGGAGGGTGATGTTTTTTTTTGTCAGTAAACAATTAACTATCTTATATTACTGAAATAGAGAATTTACAACAAAACTTCACTAATGTTGGCATGTCACTGGGGAAACCAAACCAACAACAATTAATATGTACGTTGTCGTGGATATTCCACTGGAACAGTTTGTCACAACAAATCTAATAAAATACTGAAATCTTTACTATTAAGGTTAATTTCCTTTAGATCTCCAGAATATTTGGTTATTGATAAAACACAAAAAAATTAGAGAACAATAAAACACATTCATACCATCCACAAATAAACACAAGATATGACCTGGGAAACCAAATATGGGAGAAAACCCAGCTAGAAGGTGAGGTTGCTTTGCTCTCTTTTCTCTGGTAAAGAAATGATGCAAGTACAAAGAAAGAGGCACTCTCTGTGGAGTTGTCTTTGACCTGTGACCTGTATGGCTGCTACAAAATCTCTCCTCCTCTAGTATATTCACAGAATACCACTCTCAGATGTTTTTCTTAGTTGTGGAACAAGATATAATGCAAAATAATGGAACCCCTTCTCCTTTTAGTGGCCCAGTATTTAACATAGCCCGATAGGCATCTAGGGATAGGTTTTTGACTTCCTCAACCTTCAATTGTGATAAGGTTTTGGACCTTCTATAATGTTCTTAGAAAATCCACTACGTGGCTAACCCCACATGTCTAAGTAATGGAGGTTGATGTGGCATCCACTCACACCATGGTAATCAATATGGCAGGTCAACTTGCGGGAGGCATAACTTTCTCATAAGAGCTATGATTGACGAACGATCTGTGCCATTGGAAAGGTATTGACATGTAGAATTTAGAATCTTTCGTCATAGTAAGGTTTCGGAAAAAAAAAGAGGTTGTTTGATGCCTCAAAATGGCTCTAGAAGATTTCTAATTGTTTTTTGGACCCAAATTTCAAAATTTGGACTAGCCACCGAAATGGCCCTACACGCTAATTCCTCCAATTTTTCCACCCAAAAAGTAATGAGATAGATGACAAATAATATAATGATCAAATCTGGATCAGCAATGAAGAAGACTATCAATCCAAGTTGTTTGCTTCAAGTTTTGTATCAGAAAGAAACTAGCATCATGATAAACTGAGACCCAATGACTATCTATTTTAGGATTGTCCTTTGTTGGACTGAAAACAAAACTAGCAAAAAACGACTAAGAATGAGTCATTTAAGACATATGAGGGGGAGGGGGCCCACATGCCCCCTTTGGATTATCCATAACCTGAAAGGTTGACATGTCACTATGTTGGTTGTCTCCTTGGCGTGCTTGCATGTAACACACCCAACCCCCTAACCCTTCCTTAGGCTGGTGGTGTGTCAAAATTTCCTCTTCCTCACCTTAACCCCTTTCTCAAAACAGAGCCCATAGATGGAATCTACTCATTACGATCTTTCTAATGACTATCACCAAGATCAGGATCAAAAGTTATGGCATCGTAAAGTTTCCAGACCTTCTTTCGCCAAAATCCACCTCACGTCCATGTGGCACCCACGTGGACCTTCGCCACTTGTACCATCCCACGTGGCATGATATGGAGATGGCCTGTTGAGACACGTCATCCTCTAACATGGCACACCCCGACCAATGCATAGTGAACACGTTGCACATCCACGATGAGACTTAATGATGGTTATATGCCCAACCGAGCATGGGGATCCCGTAGATCCCCCAACAACGATCACCATCAAAGCCTTCCTGGTGGTCAGTTATCCAATTGTTTGGTCCTCAGAACCTTAACACAACCACGAGCTTCACCTAACCAGAAGCACACATACACCTGGTGCCTCACCCCACTAGGCACCAAGACCTTGGGCTTTGCCAAGCCCTTTTCAACCAGGTGTCCCCTCGTCTGTTGGTTCGGTTATCCGGTGCATCGAATCTCTCCTGAGATTTATTCCAAGAAATCAATGGCCCATATCTCTTAGCCTCCCAGATCCAACGACTAGGATCTATCCCTGGCTCAAAGGCACGTAAGGGAAGGTGGTCCAATTGGCACTCGAGGCATATGGACCTATCGTGGCATGCCACTTAGTAACTTGATCGGACACCACACAGAGATGGTGCAAGGATGTGGCCTGGCATGTGCTACGATACATACCTTCTAATGTCATCACGTCCTTTGGCCTCGCACGAAATTCTAATTATCCTAGACCTGTGGCACATTATTAGTCGTGACACATGGACCAACCGTAGCACAAATCGTGGACGGACGCAGAAGTACACATCATCACATGGCATAAGGGCTTCCACCACTCAAGTGCTGACACCTGTCCACTTCTTATTGGCAACTAATCGACCCCTAGCTCAATTTCATCCTCCCGATGTCACTGCCACATGCCCCTTTCAGTTTACTCACAATGAGGAGATGGATCATAACCCTTCCCAAAACCCTAACCCACTTGACATCAGGACACCAGACTTATTTGAAAGTCCTCACAGGAAATCCCCAGTTGTACGGGGTCCTGTTACTCTCTATTGACAGGGATCGAACAATGGAGATATGGCGATCCCCAGATCCAACGACTAAGGTATAAGGGTGCCAAGCCAGAAGCCTATACCCGACGAGGTCCCACACTCGACCTGCGCTAATACGATACCAACAAGTGTCATGCTCCATGGCATTTTGGCTACCACACTAGCTCGATATGTCATCACAACGTCACCCTTTCTCTCACTCTCTTGTTTACAAGCGTAATAGGGGAAAACCCTTGTGTTGGAACTCCGCCCACCTACACTGAGATTTAACATGCCCTTCAACACATATCTTCCAGTGCACCGATTATCCAATGACTCGGTTAACCAGAGGCTCCCCCTTCGGTTCCTAGACCTTCGACAATGATCGCACGACTGAGGTTTATCTTCCCCTTCGATCCAACAACTATCATCTCACTCCGAATTAAACAGGATTTTGAACGCGTTAAGGTTAAGCCAACTGAGATCCGGTGGCTCCTTTGAGGGTCGGTTACAACACTTAATCAAAATGCTCAATCCTTCCGCAGACGATCAAGATCGATCCTTTGCTCCATATGAACGACTTTTATTTCTCTTCAGGTTTAAATAGTTACAAGCCTCTAGGTTTTTTTGGTTCATTCTCCTGATTTTCAATTTCATACTCGAGATAAGAAGGCTTATATCGTAAAGTCGAACACAAGACGACAAACATTGACTCCAAGGAAGAATCAATACTTCCCCATGAGCATAAATCTCAACACGGTTTTACAGAGGTTAGGTACTTTCACTAAATCCAGGTTTCACAAAGGATAAGGAAATGTAAGAGAAAATTAAAAGACATAGGGGAAAAATCCCATGTACTCCTTACTTATTTTTCTGAGTTCAAGGTTCTTTTTCAAGGCTTCCTTTAGAGCCTGTCCTCATAGGTTAAATAACCAGAAAATTAAGGCATAGAAAAATATAAACTATGGATTACAGATCGAGGCGGATCTCCTCATTTATCATTCATCACAATAGACAATAACCAGTAAGCAAATGCAATGCATGCAGAGTGCACAAATTAGGTACTCATATCATCTCTCTTAGATTTACTTATATACCATATAGTTTCATAGCTTACTCATAGACCATATAGTTTCAGAGCTTACTCATAGACCATATAGTTTCATAGCTTACTCATAGACCATATAGTTTCAGAGCTTACTCATAGACCATATAGTTTCAGAGCTTACACAAACATAACATGTTTATATATTCTACAACATAACAAAGAGTACACAAGAGGATTATATGTTTTATGAATGCAAATATAGGCACTAGCCATTCATTTTATTCAATTACATAGAGCAAAAAGAATACTTATATATTTACTAGTTGTAGTCTTCCCAACTGACTATGGGTGAGCGCCTTTCCACCCAACCATAGGCTCTGCTACTTTGTCACTTCGATAGCATGCCACCCCCGTGCAAGCCATGATACCACCAAGGAATTCTCTCAAGCTCTTAGAGCAATTAGAAAGGTGAAGGTCACTCTCCTTCACACATTCATTGTTTGACAATCCTTACACCCACCATGCTCAAGGCCTCCAAGAGGCCTCTCAGGAGCCCTTCCTACACCAAGCTCATGGCCCTCTCAGCTTAGGTCAGGTTTCTGGATTCTCAGACCATTTTTGTAAACAATCTTGCTCTGAGACTCATGCATGTCTGCCCACACATGGTTTCTCCATCGCTCAGCAGCCTCTGCCCATGCATTCCCCAGACTGGAATTGTTTCCTACTCCACGCATCCTCCCATGCATTCTCAACTCTCTAAGTCTCTTGCGTGTGTGTCCCCCATGAAGGTTCTCGACCTGTCCTTTTTCTCTTCTGTCATAAGGAACTCATGGGGTACATCATGGGGACTGAAAATGGATACTCTTTGTACCTCTGGATGACAGTTTTTTGTTTTCCTAACCAATCTTCCATGCTTCCATTCATTGATGGTGGTTAGTTGTCCAACTACCAATCCTTCCCCATTAATTGATCTGCTTCAAAATCAGGGAAAAGAGAAATAGTTGATTATTTCCAAAAATAATTAACTCAACAAGATGCTTGGGTTCTCCTAGCACAATGAAGCCCATTTTTAGGTTCCCTCATTCTTTCCTCTAGTGGTATCATGACTAGTACTCAAGGCTCCACCCATCAGTTAGTTATTTGGATTCTATATTACACATTTACATTGTTTACAAGCCATAGCATGGCAATGTTATATCCATGTTGAGATAACCATTACTAATCATAATTAATTACAATTAATTCAGGGGGTTAAAAATGGGGGTGTTACATTGCATGCGAGACCTCGTTGCTAGCTAGCTACTTTCTAGAGCATTCTGGGAATCAATGCATGCTCGAAGACTCTAGATCTAGAGCTACATGTCCTAGATTTTCTCCTATAGTAACTCCTTCTCATCATCACTGTCGAGAAGAATGTGACCCATAAAAAATTTAATATGCCAGTATAAATCAATGGTTTTATGATACTTGGTGTCTTAGGCTCGAGAAACTACAGTATCTTGCACCCAATCTCCAATGTCAACGTCCACCTCCTAGTTGTGGATGGAAGCTCTCTATTCTCTGGTCACAACTTCAACTAACTCCAGGTGCTACTGAATCTGTGGAGGGGTGAGTCTTTTGAACTCTCTCTCTACCTCCTATGCAGAGAGTATGACTCGAGGTATAAGCGTCTCCGAGATTTTAGTGCTTGAGGAGGTTGGGTCGGGTGGAATATGACTGCCTCGTCTGTAATTCCTGACATAGCTGTGAGATGGAGGCTTGGCGGTTGAATAACCCTTAGAAACAAACTCAAACCCATAACTAATAAGGAGCATTGGTAGACCACCACAGAGAGTTACTCTTCTTATCTTCTCCCAATTCCTCTCTCTGTAATGACTTGCTTCCTGAATTTTTCTACTGAAATAGACTAGCATCGGGGCTCTTCCATTGAAATGCATGATGGCTTGTGTTCTCAAGTACCAGACCTCTTCTTGATGCAAAATGATGAGGTGTGTTCGCCACCCCTCATCTAATGTTTCCTTGTTACTGGATTTCCTACCATAACTATGAGATAATGCTTGTGCAGGGTGGAGAGATTGACCCAAATCCATCATCGTCCTTCCCATGAACCACTCTTCATAACAGTGTTAGGGATGGTATGGGCGCTGGGTGGGAGGACATGCCGGTGGCCACGCAACTGTTGTCAGTGGTCTCAGGGATGGTGAGAACCTCCCCCTGTTGTGTCTCTTCCACCCCATTCGGGCAAAGTGGAGGATGATGCTACCCCTCTCTTTTGTTACCATTGGTTCAACATCCATTCCCACATTCCTATGGATGGGGTTGAGTGGATCCAATAACACTTTAGTGGGAACCAATTCACCTTACCAACATTCCAAATTAACTCTCATATTCAATAGTCATTCACTAGATAATGACTACTTAATTAAATGAGCATTTTAGGAACACACATGAAAGGAGTCATCTAATCGAGTATTAAATAGAACCCTTCATCCAACAACTTCACGAATTCTTACGATGAAAAACCATGATTTTGACAATGAAAATATACAATTTCACAAATTTTGACATTGCAGATGGGTGTATAGGCTCCCATTACAACTTCAACAATTCAAACTTGTAATTCCAAAATTCTGTAAAAAATCATGTTAAATTTGTAAGAAAAAAGCTCATTCATTGCACAAAGACTACTTATTGTAATGGGCACTTTATTAAAGCATGTGAAAGGGGTGCCAGTAGAGGATTTTTAACTTTTCTAGCATGGAGGAGGAGAGAAAAATGCTAAGAAAATAAGAATAACAATCAATCAACCATTATGTTCACAGGAGACACCACTCCCTTCTAGTCGCTCTCAATGACATAAGGATCATGGTATACCCACTCCCTTGTGGTTTCCCTCATTGACATAAGGATCATGGTAAACTAGGGCTCTTATGTCACTATGTACCAATTCTCTTAACCAATATGGGATCATGGTATACCAGGTCTTATATGTCACTATGTACCAATTCTCTTAACCAATAAAGGATAGTAAATTGTTTTACATAGATAGATATTTATGTGATAGAAACAATTCCAACACACACAAATGTTAGGCCTATCCGACTTATTTTAATGGACATTCTAGGGAAAAAGGTGAAGGGGGTGTTATGTAATACTACGAGTCAAGTTGTTTTTCAATTTTATAACATAAAAGAGAGGGGAAAGTCAAGAAATCAAGCACACTCATCCTACAACCAATCAACCATTATATTAGTAAGAGGTAACCTTATAACTTTCTAAAATTTTCATTTGCAATATCTATTTTGTCAATAAAGGGTTTCTAGTATCATTTGCACACCAATTTAAAAGTTGGTTTCAAACTCATTAGTGTTCTATGTTTTGGTATTTTGAATTCTACATTTTGTGAATGTGCATTTGGCATTTGCTTCCACTCTTGGAAATTAGATTTTTTTTAATTTTTTCAATTATTAATGCATGGCAACACTATACTTTCTTTAAACTTATGAAAAATACTTTATTTTCTATATTTTTAAAATTTTAATTGATTCAAAATTGTAAATGGTGAACATCATATTTTATCTTCCATCTTTAATTTGGAATCTGCGAATTCTTATAAGTGTTTTAATTGACATTTTTGCTAAGGCCATTGATAGGAGGTTTGATAACAAGTTCTTTAATTGAGAGTGTTGTATTTTGTTTTTCCTTTACTTTTTAATAGTTGTTGATAGAAGGTGTTAGTCACAGTCTAAACGTTCTACAAAATGACTCTTCTCCAAAGATATTTTTCGGGGATAGTTTCCCAAAATCTGACGAGAAATTGTTTTTTTTTAACACAAACGAGTATGGATCTTTATTTATGATAAGGCAGAGAGGGCTGCCGAACCCGTACATATTCGTTCAGAGCTACCGCTCTGTAATACATTTTCCAGCCAGATACTATGCCATCTACATACGTTTTAGTTC